>WEKX01012693.1:0-14418 GCA_013390025.1 Pitta sordida
CCTGACTGATTTTTTTCAAATCAGTGGCCTGAAGCTATGCCAGGAGATGTTCAGACTGAATGTAAGGAAGAGTTTTTTCACATAGAGAGTGATCACTCATTGGAATGGACTGCCCAGGGAGGTGGTGGAGTCGCCGTCCCTGGAGGTGTTTAAGAGAAGACTCGATGAGGAGCTTAGTGACATGGTCTAGCTGTGGGAGTGTTGGGCTGGATGGTCCTGTGGGTCCCTTCCGGCTTGGAGGGGCCTGTGAGCCTGTGAGGGAACTAGGTTTATGTTCACAGCCCTGGGGTGTGGGTTCGGTCTTTGTATGGCCGTTAGATGGTGAGTTGGACTAGATGATCCTTGTGGGTCCCTTCCAACTCATAGTATTCTGTGATTCTGTGATTCTGGGTTTAGTAACTATTATCCTCATCTTTGCCCTATTTGAAAAATAACAACTTGTTCTGTCTCCTATGGAAGTTTATGTTTTTCCTCCATGGGTGCTAGGAAAATAATGCCTCATAACCATTACAAAATCTTGATATATTTTATTTGTCTTAAATTGGTTTTTCAGTTTTTAATAAATCTGACAAAGAAATTTGAAGGTCATAGGGATGTTTCAGCAGTTCATTTTCATGGGCAAGACAATCTTGGAACTACAAATAAGAAATGCTAAATAAGAACTAACTGATATAGTCAGAGGGAAGAGGTTAGAAAATGTAATTAAAAATGCAACAGCAGATTTCACAGGAAATTAAAATAGTATCACAGGAGGAATGAGATTTTAAGAGATGTGACATTCCTGGTTTGTAGTGAGCTCTCTTGCTACTTCTAACCAATAAATATTTTTGCTGTTGTTATGTTTTTCCTCTTTCTCATTTCAGAGAAGGTGAAATATTTTACTGCAATTGAATAGGGTAAAGATTCCCAACAGTGAAATCTATTACATAGTGACACAGTCTCTGAAGGAAAGTAGTAGAAGTTTTATTACTGAGTATATTTAAGTCTAGATGAGAAAGAGAACTGGAAAATATTCTTTAGGGAACAATCTAGCAACTACATGAAATAGACAACCAAATAGCTTTTTTCAGCTCTAATTTCTACCAGTAACATTCATGCTATAGTATGAATTGAAGGTTGTGTTACAGAGCTTATAGATGAGAATAATAATGTAAAAAAAAAAATCTGTATCTCATAACATTTTGCTCATTGTTATAGATTGTTTTGTTATACAGTTATACCTCATCCTATGCAAGAAACAGGACAGGCCACGGGCCTCACGAAAAGGTAAACTCACAAAGAAGTGCAGGTCATTAATATGCATGCAGGCCACACCATTGCTCCACCCCCGGAATTCCGGATCTCTGTGGACAATTTTCTGCTTCTCCCCTCAGGCTCTCTGACCACTAGGGAACGAAGGGAACCATTTCTGAGCCCCCTCTGACTCGGGAGATCCACCACCCCCCCCCCGAGAATCCACGACCGTGTGCTCACAGCTCAAACCCCGCACTGCTTCCCCCCGCCCCGACACCGCTGCTTGCGCCCAGACGCCCCAGCCCCGTGGCCGCCCCACGCCAGCAGCCGTTGGGAGGCATACTGGCCTCGTGGCCGATGCGGCGCAGTGCAGCATTGGCAGCCAGCAGCCCCTGCGAGGCATACTGGCCCCGTGACTGTGCTGCGCCGGGATGCCTGGGCACGGGCCAGGGGGAGGGAGCAGCAGCGTGGGGTTTGAGCTGTGAGCGTGCGGTCACAGCAGCCCAGAGCAGCCCACACATTCTTCTGGAGGGGGGGTCTCCAGAGTCAGAGGGGGCTCGGAAACCTGGCTGCTGCAACCACGCATGCTCGCCATTCCTCCGCGGTGGAAGGAGTGTCCTCAGGGAGGGAGACTCGGGTCGGTTTCCTTCCCTTTAACATCTACACTTCCCAGGAGAGACAGCACTGCCCGTACAGTCCCAGAGGGCAAAGACAGTTGCCCCCTCCCAGCACACAGTGCTTGCCCAACCTCGCTTGCCTCACTTTCATGGGGCAGTTTCCCGGCTCAAGGACGGAGGGCATGGTGCTGCCATTGGGAGCCTCCTCCCTGCGGAGCAGAGTGAGTCCCACCCCACAGGCACCACGGCACCGACCCTCGGCAGAGCAGATGCACTGCGCATGCATTGCCTGGCTAAGGTAGCAGATTCTGGAAGCTGGACTGTGAAAAAATTTCTTCGCGAATGGACGGGGTCGTAAAGGAGAGGTCGCAATGCAGCGGGGATTCACTGTAGTTAGTAATTTAACCATACTTAAAAGAGCTCATCCTATAATAAAGACTGATTTATGGCCAAAAGCATCGACCTGATTCTAAGTGGCTTTTCACACAGCAACTAGATAATCATGTGAATGATCTGGTTTTTCTTCACAGTATCACAGTATTAGCAAGGTTGGAAGAGACCTTGGAGATCATTGAGTCCAACCTGTAACCCAACAAACCATTGTCTAAACCATGGCACTAAATGCCTCATCCAGCCTACTCTTAAACACCTCCAGGGGTGGCGACTCCACCACCTCCTTGGGCAGACCATTCCAATGAGCGATCGCCCTCTCTGTGAAAAACCTCTTCCTAACATGCAGTCTAAACCTCCCCTGGCGTAGCTTAAGACCATGTCCTCTCATTCTGGTGTCGTCAGCCTGAGAGAAGAGACCCTCACCCACCTGGCAGCAATCTCCCCTCAGGTAGCTGTAAACAGCAATTAGGTCACCCTCATAACCATTGTTGCTGCCTAGGAATAACAATTCAAATGCATGTCAATTAAAACATTTACTGAAGTTCTAATAGGCTGGAAATAGGCAACGGAGACAGAAATAAAGTGCTTTCAAATAAAATCTGTTGATGTACCAAGATAATCCTTTATTGACATAACACTGGTTTGTATTAACTACAGGTGTGGTGGTAGAAGGATCTGGAAAGAACACTGTCAGTAAACATGTAGATCTCATCCAAAGGGAACAATGTTTAACATTTACTTTACAATGGAAACTTCAAAATTCTTATTTTTAGGGGGTTTACCTTCTTTTTCTTTTTTATTTTTTTTAAGATTTCCACTTGTATTTGAGACTGGGGATGAAGTTACTAAAATTATTCTTCTGTATTTATAAATAACACTCTTAAAGCATATAATAAGCATAAATGTGTGGTAACACAGCATTGGAAGTTTGCTAGCTATAGTGTCCTGGTACATAGAAACGTGCCAGACACTAACCCAGATGCTCTCTAGCTCCCCCTCAGAATCACAGAATCACAGAATCTTCTGAGTTGGAAGGGACCCACACGGATCATCAAGTCCAACTCTTCAACGGCACCACTGCCTCCCTGGTGGGTATTGAAACCTGGTCTCCTCCTCGACAGGACAGGGGGAGAAAATAGTATGCAAGATAAATAAACAGATATCACTCAGTAATGAGCAAAACAGACTTCACTTGAGCAAGAGTCTATGAAAATTATTGGAAGTCTGGAACACCTCTCCTTTGAAGGAGGACTGAGTTGGGGTTTTTCAGGCCGGAGAAGAAGGAACTCTAGGGAGATCTTAAAGTAGCCTTCCAGTACTTAAAAGGGGGCTTATAAAAAGATGAAGAGAGACTTTATACCAGGGCTTGTACTGACAGGACAAGGGAAACTGGTTTTAAATTAAAAGAGGATAGATTAAGATTGGACATAAGGAAGACACTGTTTACAATGAAAGTAGTGGAACACTGGAACAAGTGATGACCTATCACTAAAAATGTTCTTGATCAGATTCAGTGAGAAATTGATTAACATGAACTAGTAGAAATTGTCTCTGCCCATGACAGAGGGTCAGACTTCAAAGATCCCTTCCAACCCAAACCACTCTGTGACGTATGAAGTAGGTGCACCTCCTCTATAAATTGGCCCAATCTCTGGAAACGGATGGAGCATCACAGTTTAAGATGTCATTACAGTCTCAACCAGGGCTATTAAGTAGTACTGGCTATGTTACCAGGGGTGAATTCTCAGCTTACTTTTGAAAACTAATGAGAAAACTAGTGAGAAGTAAAGGCAAATTTTAAAATATCTTCTATCTTTTTCTCAGATCGAACTGCACTACTTCAGTCCCATCTCCTCTACCTTCCCCTGCTTCAAGTAACACAGGGAAATGGGGAACAGGACATCATGATCAGTCAGTAGCAGCTCCTCTCTGCTGATTCTGATTGCTCTCACCTTTATACTGAAAGACATCTACAGATATAATTTCACCCCATATTTCTCGGTGGCATAAAACATGAGGACCTAAAAACATCCCTGAACTATAAGTATGATATGAGTCCACAACTTGAGATACAAGAGTATCTCTCTATCCAATACTGATAGGAACCATTTTGTATCTTGTTTGCTACTTGTCCTGGGTCAATTAAGATGAATCAGGAATTAAATTTAGAAATACTTGAATTATATATAGAGAGAGAGAAATAAGAACTTTAGTGGGAGAAAGGAAAAAAATTTATTATAACAAATATATATACATATATGTTTGAACANTCTACTCTCCTGAGGCCCAGGAGATGTAGTTATAGGGCCTCGGGCCCCTCCCACGTCATATGCCTTGTGGGCATGTCTTCGTATGCCATTTGCTGTCACTCAGCCTGCCCTCAGGCCCTTCCCCTAGTCACATGCCTTGCCGGGAGGGGAAGATAAGAAAAAAGAATCCTCCATTGTTTGTCTTGGTAGGAAGGAGATAAAACCCCTCCCCTGCCATATGCCTTGCCAGGAAGGGGAGATAAGACACAGCATGCTCCATGCCACATTCCTTTCAGGAGAGGGAAAGGGAGATAAGAAGAGATACCTATTGTCCGTTCCAGTAAAAAGGAGAAAAGTTTTACAATAGAACAAAAGGCCTCTACCCATGACACTACTGTTATGAATGAAACCCAGTATGAAGATAATTCAGTCAGAAGCTTGTAATATTCCTCATCATGTGACCTTGAAAAGAAAGTTAATGTAAATGTTATGTCTGTTCCCTGCCTAAATACTTTTTTTCTGTGGTCAGATGTCTAAAGCTCTTTTGAATTCAGAAAATGACTTGAAATACATTGCTAACTTCCTAGACATTTACAAACATAACATCGTTAAAAAAAAAAAAAAGAAGTTGTGTTTTAGCTCCCAAGGACAATGTTTTAAAAGAAGTGAAAGTCCTCATACAAAAAATCACAAGTTTATATCTGCATAAATTACAATACCACTCCCCGTCATATTCTGTAACATTTTGCTTCACCTTTCATAGTGTGCAGCTGAGTATTTTTTTTTTTTTTGGTGCATTTTTGGGAGACGGGTTCCAGAATCAAGAGAAGACACAATATGAGTTATGCATCTTGTTCACTTTATTCGGATTCAGGCAAATAATATATAGTATTCTCAGCTGTCCATGCACCCGGTCATAACAGCTGGTTGGTTTATCATTACTGTTCATGAGTACTTGATTAGCATTTCATTGGCTAAGCATAATAAGCCATGCTCATGCTAGCATTAGCAATTTTCCTGCTTTGCGGTTACTAGCATCCACCTGGTGCATCCTGTGTTTATACTCTGTCTGGCCAACTTTCTATTAACTTTGCTGTTCAAGGACATGTCATGGACTATCTAAAAGATCCAAGCCTGGGCTGTGCAGCCTTTCCGAGGATTCATGTCCTTTAGACGCCAATCATGCCTCTACAGTACATCTTCAGTGTTAGGTAATGCACTCTTTGCTTAGAAATCGCATGTTAGTTTTCTGATTCATTTTACGGTCTTTTCTTCATGCTGCAGTATTTTCTCTCTGTTATCAACTTGATAAGGGTACTTTTTTATCCACCCACATTTCTCTTCACCACAGTCACCCTCAAATTTTTATCATTACTCCTATGCATCTCAGGTGCATTCAGAGACGTGATTTTCTCTGTGGAATCTTCTCCTGATTTCCCACCAGTTTCTTAATTTTTAGTTGCTGGAAATTCCTTGTCTTTTGTATAATATAATTTTGCCTTATACCATCTCTCCTTTGTCAAGTTTTATTTTCTTTAAGCAGAGAGTAATAACAAACTCAGATTTTGAAGTCATAATTCCTAATTTACTCTCAAGCTTCATCCAGAGATATTGCATATCTTATCCTACATTCCATCCTTTTAGAAGCCATGTCAAAACTGACTTAACAAAAGGAATGAAACAAAGCTACATATCTAATTTTTATGGAAGGTTTCAGGGTCACCCTTCAATTTCTAGTACTGAGTCCCTTCATTTTATATATTCAATTTCTCATCATTTTGTGTTGTGAGATGGAGTCAATGCAACAGAGCAACATGTTATTATTCCCTTGTCAAAAAAGTTAATTTAAAGTACTGAAGGAAAGCACAGTTCAAAAATCCAATAATAAATACTAAAATAGAAGTTTAAGTTTAGTAGTGTGTCGTACTTTGGGATTTGCTTTGGAAGAATGTTTGAGACATACTAGTACAATAGAACAAAAAGTTTACTTAAAGTGATTTTTCTTTTCAAGTAAAATGTCTCAGTTCTCTAGAAATGTAGGTGCAGAGAATTGGAAAGTGACTTTCTCTCTCCCTCATAGTTCTGCACAGAATGACAGCATTTTGTTTGATTGGTTTGGTTTTATTTCTTGTCCCTAAGGAAAACTAGAATAAAGATAGAGGTTTTGTCTTGCATATTAACAGCTCCTTGAAATACTTAGTGCAAGAGTATCCCTTCCCTATCACTCCTCCTTTTATTTTTACTTAGTTTTCTACTGAGTCACAGGTCACCATATTTTAAAAAAACAGTTTAATTATTTCAAGTTTCATTCTGTCTCATTTTTCTTCTAGACTGCCACTAAACGTCTGTCCTGGTTGTGACATTATTCTTTAATCACAGGGAAATATTTACTAATCATAGCTTGCTAGACTCAGGTGGGATGCATTTGTCTATAAGGGTATTAGGTCACCTCATCAAGAGGGCTTTAAACTAGGATTGAAAAGGATGGCACCAAAGCCTCTCAGAAGGGTATAATGGATAGTGTACCTGTTATGAAGATGAACCTACCAAACCAGCTGAGGTGGGTATATTTTAATGCACTAAGTATGGGCAATAGGAAGGATGAGTTGGAAGCTTTGGTACACCAGGAAAGATATGACATAATTGCCATCACTGAAATGTGGTGGGATGTGTCATGTAACTGGAGTGTTGAATTGGAGGGGTATACACTATATAGGAGAGATAGACAAGGCAGAAGGGGTGGTGGGGTGGCCCTGTACGTAGCCAAAGCATTGGATGTCAGGGAACTTGAGATCAAGGATGACAGAGTTGAGAGCCTATGGGTCCAGATCTCAGGGTTAGCTAACAAGATTGACACTGTNACCCTGGGCCCCTTCCCGCTCGGAGTGGCCTGCTAGATTGTGAGGCATCTAGGTTGTTATTATGCTCTGGGATGTGCTCTTGGTCGCTGTACGGGTATTGGATGGTGAGTTGGACTAGATGATCCTTGTGGGTCCCTTCCAACTCATAATTTTCTGTGATTCTGTGATTCTGTGATTTGGAATGGGTTGCCCGCAGAGGTGGTTGACTCACCAACTCTGGAAGTGTTTCAGGGTAGGCTAGATGAGGTGTTGAGCAATATAATCTAGATGTCAATGCTAGGTTAGTTGGGCTATAGGTTAACTAGGTGATCTTCAAGGTCCTTTCCAGCCTTATCTATACTGTGATATTATCACATAATTTAAACACTTGAAAACAAAAATATATTTCATGTATTTTGCATTTAAACATGGCAAAAAAGTAAACACAGGTATAATTTATTGAATAAAAGGCCTGATTCTGCTATTCACATTTTAATTGAAAGATTCCTTATCTGTCAGTAAATCTTGGCCATGCTGCTAGCACACCCTATGGCAAAAACACTGAACTAGGTGACTTTCTATAATTCAGCCTTGAAGACCACCTGTCTTAGGTTAGCCATATGATATGTGTGGTAAACGTATCTTGGTATTTTTGTATTCCATATTGCTGTTTTAACACAGCATTGTTTGTAACATCCCTCTTCTCCCCTCCTGTCCTGTGCAATAGTTAATCCTGGAATACCCAGGCCACAGCTGCAGAGCCTTTGGGCTCGTTAACACTCTCTCCCACAGCAGTATATAAAGCTTGAAAAGGGCTCCTCTGAGGGTGTGCTCCAGCCTTGGGAGAACTTCTGGAATCTGAGGCATTTTGACTGGGAGGGAGAGGAGTTTCCAGAGGAACAGCAGTAGCACAACAGCCCAGCTGGTGGATTGCAGCTACCCTTCTTGAGACTCTGAGGAATTGAGCTTATCTCCTATAGACACATACAAACTGAAGCAAAGAATCTCAACTATCTGCATCAGAAGGTTCTACATCTAGGCAGGAACAAGGTTTTTGGCCCTTTCCTTCCTTCCCCTCCCCCTTGCCCCACCCAGAGGAGGAGAATATTGGACAGTGTTGGACTGGAAACAAGAGGAGAGGAAGATCCCACTCTAAACCACAGCACCACCTTGTTGTCACCTGAGGTAAGGAATACAATGTCTACTCAAAAGAACTGTCTGAGCATCTGCAGCAGAGCATTGAAGAGAGGAATGCTTGCTCCACACTGACTTTATTTCGTTTTCTGTATAGTTATTTTTCTGAACAGTAGGGGATTTGTTCACTCTGATGGGGGCTTTGCTGTTTTCCAATATACTGAAATACTTACTGTGTCAGAGGATCCATTTAATTAATACTGAATTACTCCAGAAATCCTAACAAAGCACTTAAAACAGTTATAGCAATAGCAAATGAACTCATAAGTAATGTTATCACAAGATGCACTAAATTCATTAAAACTGAATGGACACTTGTTTTCTACAGATGTTGAACCCACTATAGGATATTTTAATTGAATCAAAAAAGAGAACATCTGGAATATTCATTTAATGGTGGTAGGACCAAACACCATTTTCATTTATCATCTATAGAGAAGCATTTAAATTAAAACTTATAACACCTATGTGTCAAACTGCATTCATATTTCTCAGCAAAGAATATGAAAAAATAGCATGCTTTTTAAGTCATTGTCAATGGTAAAGAGAAAGAAGAGTTAGAAATGTCACCTTGGAATTTTCCTTAAAAGCAAGTGATTGAGAAAGTAAGAATTTGTCATTAATACATTTCTACTCTTTACAGATGTGGCCATAGGAAGAGCAGCTGGATCCTTGTGGGTGAAGAATCCCATGATTTGCAGCTATGCTTTAAAGTTGGAGATACTTAACCTGGTTTGGGCCTGTATAAAAAAATTGTGTAGGTCTGTTGTCTTTCCCTGTCTTTAAAGTGCAGGAATAACAAAGTAGAAGGACAACAGTAATTACATAGTCCAGAATACAACATTCTTCATACAGCATCACAAGAAGGACAAATAAAGTGGTAAGTCATCTAAGAATACATTTTTAATGCTTCCAACAGGCACAGGTATTTTCTGTAATTCAAATGTTGTTTACAATTGCCCATATCTCTCCTGGCTCGGAGTGGCCTGTGCGCCTCTGAAGGATCTAGGTTTGTTTACCACTCTGGGATGTGCATTTGGTTTCTGTACGGGCGTCAGATGGTGAGTTGGACTAGATGATCCTTGTGGGTCTCTTCGACCTCATAGTATTCTGTGTGTGTGTGTACATAAAATTCCTGAAAGCAGGCATGCTAGCCTATATCAAATTTCTGTAAGGAAAATTTTTTTCTCTCTAACCCCCACCTAGTATTATTAATACATTATTAACAGAGAAGTTTGCTCTGTAGGAAGAGGATAATTTTTCAAAGGGTTGTAGGTAGAAACAAGATCTTTGGAATCTGTCATCAACAGGGGACCAAATTATAGTCAAGCTGTGTATTGTAGTGTGTGTATTGTACAACATTTCTGGTAGGGGTAAAAATAAATACATTTTGATATGTCTCCCTCAAGAAGACTGGGGTGAATAAGGATTAAGAAACATTCCCAGTAGCCTTAAAAACAAATGAGAAATCTCATTCGTTGCCTCAGAGGAACTGTTTTGAACACTATTTGTATGTTTTTATTGATCAGCAAAGTAGAGAGGGAAAAACTGAGCCAAGAGACTTGAAATTAAAACTACAAAACAATGAAAAAATATTAAGTCAAAAGACAGATAAAACAAGCCTGTTATGAAAGTTCAGATAAAGTGGTCTTTAACGTTTTCCCAATTGTATCCCACTGCAGCATGATGTGCTAACTCTGCAGTAATTGTTACATTAAAAAAAGAGAGTTTTGTGAGGTAACTAGATACAAGTTAGTTATCTAAACATAAAGTAGTAATAAGAATTAAAACTAATAAATTTATTTTAAAAATTCTACTTTTATAAATTCTCAATGTGACTTTCATGATGAATATTTTCAGGAAAGCTAGAGTTAATATACCAAATGTTTTTAACATTTAAATGCAAAAGATACTTTAAGTAAATTTACATGCTATTTATTTTTAACTACTATAATTACCACTAAAATATGAATCAGATTAGAGAGAGGAAGATATAGTGGAATCTCCTTGGACAGGGCAAAGTATCACAAATATTTCAAATGTGCATCTTTTCCAAGTTGAATAAACACCCACTACAAACTTTCAGTTCACCACATTGTTTTAATGCCAAAGATTTCCTGATTAGCACAGCATTTTTTGTCATGGGAACTGCTACTTAACTTTCAGAGTAACATAATTTAATAAAATGATATTTTCTTCTAAATTGTCTAAAGGAAACAAATGTTTTAATACAAATAAGCAATTATGATTTAAATAGGTAATGCAAGACCAAAACACCAAGTATTTCTTGGTAATGAGGACATCTAAGAATTCTCCAGGTCATTTGTAACACAAAGTACTTTTCTTATCGAACAAGCAGGGAATCTATTTCACTCAAATTGATTGACACTTCTCAAAGGGGAGATATTGACTTTTATTAGCCTCCTTTTACTTTTAGTTTTTTCTTTCACTCTCAAAGTCTTCAAATAAATTGCTTCACTTAGTACACAAAGAGAAATAAAACTCCGTAGCCTTGTGATAGAGCCTTTTCTACAAACACCAATAAGACTGCAGTTTTATTGCTGGAACTCCAACAGAGGAATAATTCATACTGAATTATTAATTTCAGAGTGTCCTGAAAATTAAAAAATATACAAGTGAAAGATATAGAAAGAAATAGAGTAGAAAAAAATGCAGTGGTCAAATGGAGCCCTTACTGGATATCTACAAAATTTTCAATATTAATTAATTAATATTTCCACTTTGTTACTAAGACAAAAGGAAAAATCAGCTTGTTTGTTGGGCTTTTTTTTATTCCTAAAGCATGTAGCTTAGTGGAAGTGCTTATAAACATTAAAGAAAGTTACTTAAAATAACTTTCAAGTAGCTGCCCTTCTTAATCTGCACCTGGTTCATTTTTATAGTGCAATGTGCATGTGATTGGCAATTACAGTATGTCTTATGCTTTCTGACCATTTAGTATCCCTCTCTTAAAAATTAAAAGTCTGTGAAACAAGGTTCAAGTTTAACCTTTTTTATGCTAGTTAAGGGTTGCAAATACAGTGAGCCTCTGCATATTCCCGGTCCGCTATTTGCGAGCTTCAGTATTTGTGGGTGATTTTTCCGCAAGCTGTGCGACCTCGGCGCATGCCCAGAATGTACCGGGACCCCAGTCGGCTCAGACCCCGGTCTCACTGCTCGCGCTGTGAGCACAGCTGGCCCTGCCCCCCTCCCTGCCGCTCGCAGGCCGAGCACAGTGGGCCCCATCTGCTCATGAATATGTAAATTGGTCCCTGCCAGGAACTGGAACAGCGCGCCCAGGATGCGTTTAGTGTAAATGTGTGTTTTTGCACAGCTGGAATTGTCCTCTGCTGTGCTACAAGATGGGGTGACGGGGCTGCCATTGTGGGTGTGCCATTGCGTGCCAGGTGCCACGCCTGCCGCTCGGCCTGCGCCGTGCTGGTGCTGCACCACCATGCCCGCCTTGGCGTAACACAGCCAGACAACTGAGACAAGCCCTGCTCTCAGGACCGTCCTCCAGACCTTATATGGGGAGGGGGTGTGGCAATGCGTGTGGTGTACTCGACTGCGTAGTGGGTTCGCTGTCTTTGTGGATTTCACAACTCATGGGAGGTGGACCAGACCCAACAGCCCGTGAGTAATGGGGGTTCACTGTAGTTTAAAAACATATACCAGGAGGACCTGATTCTTATACTGTTACTGCTAATGAAAGACATCTCTAGTTCAGTGGTTTTCCACTGATACTGTTTACCAAAGGTGATGCTACTCAATATGAAAAACTGCTAGTAGTTGTTCAAATGAGTCTGTAAATATGTCTAGAATTATGAGGGATATTTTGAATAATGTGGTTTTTTGTTTGTTTCAAGTACATCTGGTTTCTTCCCAAGCATACAAACCCCTTCATCCTATGGAATTAAGCAAAGAGCAGGGCTAGTTATCTTTATTAATGAAAGCGAGCCAAAAAGATCAGAATATGACACCTTAAGTAGAAATGTAAAATGAACAATAAACAGATTAATTTCTTGCTGGTTTTTGTATCAGATTGAATGCTTTCCCTGTCATTGTAAGAACCTCTGGTAGAACTGGGAGCCTATGAACGGCAGCATGAAGAGGTGATCCAGTACATTGAAGAGTTCTGCATAAAGAGATTACGTTCAGCTCCAGTCCCCTTGCTAGTTACCTAGCATCTCCTGCAATGAAAAGGTTCCAAAGGGAAATCTGAGAAAATGCATTTCAAAACACATCAAACTTTTTAGTCTAAAATATGGGTAAAATCCCTTTTTCCCTTTTTCTTTTTATTTGGCTGAAGAAATGGAAAACATAACACTGGTAATTTTTTAAGAAACATAGGTTCTCTGATACAAGAAACAATATCTGATGATTCCTGTGCTGTCTTTTCAAACATCTTATTTTGAAGAATGTTAATTTCCTTCCTAGAGTAGAGAATATTTTCTAATAGTTAAATGAAGGTAAATTCTCCAAATATGAATTTTATATAATATATAAAACAATCTCTCTGAATTCTGCTGTATTAGACCATGGAAAAATATATTCCTCAGTCTAGCAAGAGACTGAGATGTATTAATAAGAACTCAAAACCAAAACAACTCCCCCCAACACAAACCAAACCAACATTTTGATGACAGTGTTCTTCCTTCTATCAAAATGTTTTATTAAGCTTTCACAGGTCTCTTCTAACTTGATGTACAAATGTCATGCACTGCTTTCTTCCCTTTAATGCAAAGACATAGAAAAGGAGTTTATCTCCCTTAATTTCTTAAGGTAGTGATTTTTTTCTTGATAATGTAAGTATAGAATTTCAAGCTACACAATATGGTTTAAAGTGTTAGCCAGATGCTGTCATAAGTGATAAATTACAGTTATTTCTACTTTCTAAGTATTTCCCACCACTGGGAAGAGCTGGAGCTTCTTTTTCTTTGGATGTTAGAGACTCCTTCTGGGGAAACTTAGCCTGTTATTATCGGAGAACCATAAGGCTCCCAAAATACTGTTGTATAGCTTCCTTTGTAATATAAGAAATATCTTGTCACTATAAAAGAGATAGAAATGTTCATATTAGAGTAAGCAATCAATACCACTCACAGTGATCATAGGAACCAGCAAAACAGCAGCAAAGGGAACAGTGTAGGCTGTATCTTGCAATTGCTTTAAGAATATCTCTATGGATAGGCAAGGATTTCTATAAAACAAATAAGACCATTCCCACCACAAGTAGTTTCATTATGTATTTTCAGATTTTTCAGCTGTCCTAGCCTCATCTTTTCCTCTTTCAAGCAACTGTTACTTTGAAAAACTGAAGGTCAGGGTTGAGTTGGTCTACTCTACTAGTGTAGTTTTTCCTTTGCCCCTTGAGCTTCAGGTCCAATTCAAGACAAAACCCAGTCTTACCAGACATTTACCCTAATATCGACCACCATAAACAGATGTATGCTTCTAAAATAAGGTCACAGACTGAGTCTAGTAAAACACATGCAAATATTTTGTGCCCTTGTACAGCAAAGAACAGTTTGGAATCAGTGCAATAACTGGTTCAACAGACTTGTCAAACAACTATTGCCTGATTTTTCTGGTTTTTGGGTCAAAATTATTTGCTCAGACCACTTTAGTACAGTGGTAAGTGTCCCCACCTGGCATGTGGGAGACCTGGGTTCAATTCCCGCCAGGGAGGCAGTGTTAAGTGTTGGACTCGATGATCCTTGTGGGTCCCTTCCAACTCAGAATATTCTGTGATTCTCTTATCACATAACCAGAAGAAACTGATATTATAATGACAAGAAAGACACAACTATCATTTTAAAATTAATGCTGTACCTTGGTGACAGCCAGAAGACTTCAATGGAACAAAGATTTTTATTCAAAGTTTATTTTTCA
>WEKX01012695.1:0-14502 GCA_013390025.1 Pitta sordida
TCACAACCTCAACCTCTTCCATTTGCTTTTCCACATCCGATTATTCTACTTCTCAATAAGCAAATAACCTCAATAATTTTTAGTTCTCGCTACTTAAAGTAACAGCTACAGTAATTCTAATATTATCCTACACTTTGTTGAAAGCCTAAGGACGTTTATCCAGAACCACTTAAAAATATTTTCCTATTAAACTGAACAAATATTGGAGAGACTATAATTACAACTACAATCCCAGACATTAAAAATGAAACCACCCTGATTTACGGTTTAGTTGTATCCCCAAATTACTGCCACGCTCCACACTTAATGGTGATCTTTGTAGCAAATCATTACATAAATGAATTCAATGAATAATCCTTCACTGACACAACAGATCTTTTCATTGAAACAGCTAGGTTTAAAGAATAAAAACAACTTCAGTCTGTGACAAATAAGAAGTACAGCATTACAAAACAGTTTTAAGTAAAATTCAGAAGTTGGAATACACATTAGCCTTTCTGATTGTTCTTTGAAGCCATAAATATTATTTGCTGATAACATGTCATTCTTTTTTCAAGTTATGGAATTGTTTTTAACTCATTAATAATGTCAGTTCTTAAAACCAACTCCTTACTCTTTCTCCTTTTAGGAACTGGAGAAAAACATGCAGAATTTTATTTTGTATCACTGATGATCTGGTTTTGACATTACATGTACTTTTCACATATACTTTCCAAATTACCAATTCTTTTTCAAATATTTAGAGGTTTAATCTTGATAGTAAAGTGAGGTGTTTTCATCTCTACTGAAGATGTGCTAAATCAAATTCCTGGACAGACCAAGAGTGCCTACCTGTGTCCTGTTTAAACAGAACAAAGCTGAGCTACTTGGCTCAGAAAGCTGATGGTAAGCAATATAGGCACTGCAAAAGAAATGATTCCAAATTTAAAGGAGAGATCTGTTGGCCTGTAACACAGAGTCTGAACAGATTTTAGCTGCTGCAGTTCTGAGTATCTAAAGAAATTTCTAACGCACTTGATTGTCACTACAAGCAGCTACATTTTGTCCCACAGGACCTGAACCCAACTAATCATACGTATGTGTCAGCTTCAAGCCAAAGAATTTGATCATCACTCATCTCAACTGGAGGAGGATGAAGCAGCAAATAAGTAATGACTTAAGAGTTGAAATGACTGTTACTTGATCATCAATAATCAGAGAAAAAAATGCTTAAGGGCAAAAGTATACCCAGAAGACATAATTTGATACCCCACATGAGTTATGAAATAAACCTATTTAAGTTATTAAACAAGCAAAATTGGGGGATTTAACTTGAAGCACCATTACGTTCAAGCTCCACATTACACCAAGGTTGTGGTGTTTTTATTCCTTTGTTTCATTCAAATTCTCATGTTTACCTTCACACTTTAAACAAGTTTTGAATTTTCAACAGAAACGTTTCACTGACTGGTTTTACATCTCTCCTGTCCTGCTTTACAGAGGGTCTAATAAATCTGAGCACAAAATGAGCATTTGTTACCTGCGGAGATGCAGAAAGGCCGTATAGCACTGCTTGCGGAACTCCTGGTACTGCTCGCTCTGTGTCCCTCCCATGCCTTCCACCATCTCCTTGTTCAGCTTCATTGGGGGAGGAAGGGGCTTAGGGTCCCGACCCAAAATATAGCCAAAGTCAATATGGAACAGTTTACCTGCAAGAGGATGAGCCAACAATTCACACAGTATTAGTTCTTGATGCAAAGCTTGGAAAAACGGAATCATTAAGTGCACTCACTGTAAGATAGAAACAGCTCTCAGAAACCAAAATTCACTGTTTTCTGTAATGTTTGTAACAGGCTATTCTGTACTTTCAGCTGTTAACTTGAAACTGTGGTTTCGAAGAAATGAAGCTGATTTCAAATTCACTAGTAGTACTAACAAACAAGATTAGTTTTTCTGCTTTTTTGATTTCTAAATACAGTACATGGATTATATTCACAAAGACTGAGTTAATATAGTCGGCCCTCGAATACCACGCTACCATGGGTCTTGCCCCACCCCATGCAGCCCTCCATCAGCGTAGAGTGGTGGCTCACTAATATGCAAATTTTCCCCCGATCACCCTGCCCCCTCAGCTCCAGAGCAGCTGTGGGTTTGGACTAGCGAGTCCAGGCCGGCATGGGCGGGTAGACTGGTGTGTCAGCGAACTGTGCAGTGGCTTGGGGGGCAGGGGGAATGTGCATATTCATGATTGCCTACTTTGAATATTCATGCATGTCAGGTTAGGGTTAGGGTTGCACAGTTGCGAAATGGACAACAACAGTTGCGGCAAAATCATGCCGCAAAGATGTGAAGCTGCTATCTGAGAGGCACGAAGTGGGGAGGGCTGACTGTAATTGAAACTGTTTAGTAGATAGTATATAGTTTTATAGTTATAGTTTATACAGTTTAGATAACAGATAGTATTAATTCTTTGCACCTTCTTCAGAATTTATTAGCAAATTAAAATATCACTATAACTCTAAATCTGAAATTATATTTCAGATGTGCCAATGTTTGTCATACGCTTTTTCAGTACCAACATGAGTTACATCACTACCTTCGCCTTCTCAGATCAACTGACTACATTTAAAACAATTCTTCAGCATTAAATTGACAAAAACTTCAATAGTACTAAACTGTATGTGAGGTGCAATAGATGGCAAAATGAACAACTAAAATTTGACTGGTAAACTTCAGTTTACCAGCAACTTCAAACCCCCCAAATATCTACATAGATTGAAATATCATACAAATAAACAGACAAAAATGTTAACAGAAACCCAAGTAGAAGAACTCATAATTCTTAGGAGGCTATTTTCGAGGTAAATTCTTGACTCCCTTAAATGGAAAATATTGACCATATAAAGCAAAAAAAGCCTTTCTTGAAGTGTCCTGCAAATGTAGCTTCTGCTTGAAATTTGCAATTTAAGCAATGACTTGGGCCATACTAGAGCTACATTGCAAAACAATGGTGAGATTGCAGATATCCATGAAGATACAAGACAGGAGACATTTTAAACAAGAAGGTAGAAGATTATCAGCATTATTGTTATCTAGATAGACACAGCACAGAACATTGTCTTGTTTCAGAATTATGGAACTGGACAGCAAGACAGACAGGGGGTGTATTTTTAAAAGGGTATTTCAACCTGCAGCATCTGCAGCCCCTTTGAGATTTTCATAAGATTGGGTGCTCAGCACTCTCGTTAAAAAAAGGGTCAATATGTTTTAATTAGTGACCCGTCTTTGACTATTTCAAGAATAATAATGTAGTATCAACAGAGAAGGCTGTTTGAGATTTGTCATAAGCACTTCTTCAACCCAAGGAACAAATTACACTACAGTCAACTTTTTAAGGAACATCATAAGGATCCTTAACAAGCAAGCAAAGTATTTGCTGGTTGATAAATGCTCCAACTATTCAACTGTAATTCACTGCGCCTAATTAACTGTGCTATAAAAAAGCCTTCTTTCAATAAATTTTTTCCATGCTAGTACAGGTGTAACTTTTAGAGCTCATTTTTCTTCAGCAACATTTGGAAGCAAGAACAAAGATAAACCCTCCCATCATTAAGTTACAAGAAGTGTTTAATTAAACACTTTTAGGGACCTGCTTTCTGTCCCTGATTCAAACCCGTCACCTTCAAGAGTCAAGAGACAATATTTTGAATAAAACAGTAATTCTTGTGGCAGTAATTGAAGCTTTTTTTTTTTTCTCAGTTCGGAGATGCAGAATAAAAGACAATTATTAATAATGTACCTTGGTAAGAAAGACGCATCTAAAACATTCAAAAACCTACCAATAGTTGAGTGATAGACACTCAAAGTATCAGATGAGGCCAACCTGCATTAACATTACAGCTTCACTAGCTGTACTCCAAAATTCAGCACATTTTTAGCCTGACCCAAAATGTACATCTAAAGAATATATATTAAATATATTTGATATTTTTCAAACCCATGTATTAAACACAGACTTGACTAATTTTAAATGCAGCTCCTCCAAGATCAATCAACCAGCCCACAATGTCACAGAACATGGGCAGAAAGCTCTCCCTGGTGCTCGCCCGAAGCTGCTGCACCAGCACAGATGCAGCAGCCTGGGGGAATACTTTAGTTGTAGGGATTTTCACCGAGAAACCTGATTCAGGTTCCCTTCAACAACTTAACCATGGCTGGAACAAGTGAAGAACAAGCCTGCTTTGGACAAATTAAATCAGCTGCATGCTTAATACTGAAAATTAGGCGATGTTTATATCCTTATTTATGTTGATAAAGAATACATTTATCAAGTTAACAAACGTGACAGTTTGAAATATTTTTGTATCAAGATAAAAGGTTGCAAGCATCTCAAGTGAAATTTGTATCAGGGTATAGCACTGAATGTTCCACTTTCATGATATTAATGATGACTATCGCCCAGCATTACCCTTATTGCAGGAACAAGCCTGGAGAAAGTTTCTGGTATCTGTTTGACAAGGTTTAGTTGTCCAGAATACCAAACAGTAGAATCACAGAATCACACAGAATATTATGAGTTGGAAGGGACCCACAAGGATCATCTAGTCCAACTCACCACCTAACACCCGTACAGAGACCGAGAGCACATAACAGAGCGTAACACCACCTAGATCCCTCACAGTCTAGCAGGCCACTCCGAGCCGGAAGGGGCCCAGGGTCATCCAGCCCTACACCCCCCAGCTAGACCATGTCACTGAGCTCCTCATCCAGTCTTCTCTTGAACACCTCCAGGGACGGCGACTCCACCACCTCCCCGGGCAGCCCATTCCAATACGCAATCACTCNGAACCTGGACAATTCAGCTCTGTATAAAGCAACTTCTGTAGGTCATATGAACATCAAGGAGAAAAAAAATCACTTTGCTATAGAAACTACTGTGATTAAAAAATAATATTTTAAGAGAACAGAAAATATATTTAATAAGAATATTTATTTTGTAAGAACTGACTTTAACTGTCTCATAACATAGTCATCATTCCTAATATGGATATTAAGGATCGAGGTAAAAAATTACAGGAGAAACTCTGGATAGTTTTTTTCATCAACTTAGAGATGTTTGATTTTTGTTTTTCAAGATTACAGCTTACATTACTCAAAATATTACTGACTTGAAATTCCTTAGCCTCAGGTATGACACTACTTAAACAACCTTGTCTAGTAATCACAGCTGAAAAATAGTCTACAGGAGAATCAGCATCTTGTTGGAGCAGGTTTGAGAGATATTTTTAGTACTGGAGTGTCACAAAATTTGTGCAGTTTGTATTTGACCATTTGTTAAAGTTTGCAAGAAGCACACATGCCTTAAATGAATGTAGGAGATCATTCTATGTAACTTTTATTTCACAGAATGGTCGAGGTTGGAAGGGGCCTCTGGAAGTCACCTGGACCAACCCAGAGCCGGCTGCCTTGATCAGCAGCACGTCCAGGAAATTCCTGAGTATCCCCAAGGATGGAGTCTACGACCTGTGCCACTGACCTCACTGTGACTAACAGTTTATACTCATATCAAGGCATTTAAATACAGTTATCACCTGTTCTCCCAGTAAATTAAGACTGCTTGTGAACTTTGTGTAACACCACCTCTTCTGAAGGCTTTGAACTTCCATGCTTTATAAAACAACTGTATGTCCTTTCTTCAACACACAGTGTGTCATAACACACACACATTTATCTCTAAGACAATCACATTTTACCTGAACTTTAATCCAGCTCCTCCAGATTTATTACATCTTAATTTCAAGGGCTCTTAATTATTAGACCTGCCTATAAATTACAGACAAAACTGAACCTCTAGCTTTGATTAATTACTTTCCCCAAATGACTTCTAAATCATGATTTTTTTTTTATTTCAGTCAAGATTTTAACTAAAACCAGGAGTTACTTTTGACAACTGAGAAAGATTTCATCCTCTGAGCCTCTTACATTCTTGCAGGGCTAGATAAAAAAGGCCTTGGATTTCTAATATTTAGACATTGAAATCTTTAGAAACTTATTTAAAAATAAGAGTTCCTTATAAAAATGGAGGATTTTAGGCACCTGAAAAAACAAAATTCAGCAAATACCTTGAGACCACAAACAAGCATATATGAACTTCCTGTCCTGTTCCAAGGCCCAGTGGAGGACTGCAGCCACACGCCCACTCAGAGTCCAAGGCACATTGCTCTGGAGAGAAATTTCTGGTGTTCAAAGTGGATCATTCCTCAAAACCTAAAAGACTTCTTCAGGAAGCAGAAAAAAATCTCTGCTGGAAATACTTCCTATGGAGTCTCTTATCTTAAAAACAGTACCCTGGTAATGAATACAGTGAATCCTCCCTGTATCGTGACTTCTCCTTCACGACCTCGCCCATTTGAGAAGCAATTTTTTCGCAGTCCGACTTCCGGGGTCCGACTTCCTCAGAGCACGCATGCACGGTGCCTCTGCTTTGCCAAGGGGCAGTGATGGCTCTCCCTGTGAGATGGGATGGGCCCGCCCCCCGGGGTGGGCACGCAGGGACAGTGCGNATATCCAAAGCTCACATTTAAATACATTAAATATATTTAATACTTTTGAAACGCACTCTGCACTCCCCATTTAAAGTATTTTACTGTAGAAAAAGGAAGACAAGGCATTTATTGACTTGAAGAGGCTGAGATACCAGGAGTAAGCAATAATGCAGCATGCACATATAAAATCATTTAATTAAAAAACTAAAAGCTGATAGTGTTGGGTATTTTTAAGTTGGGTGCTTTTACACTTGCCCTCTTAAAAAGTTTATTTACTTAGCAAGTTTGACTACATTTTTCTACTGAACACCTATTTTTCTAACATACGGAATAAAGAGGACAGGCCTTTGGATACCTTACAGAAATGGCATAAAACATGGAAAGTTTCCCTGACTACTGGTCAGGGCAACAGGGATTTCAGAGTTCCTTTCAGCCTTAAGAGTGATCTCTGATTAAGAGAAGCATGGACCTGTAGAGACTAAAAACTGATATCTGGTGCCTGCAATAGGCAGTAACACCTGATTGCAGATGGAAAGGTTGATTTGTCCAACACTTTTACAGCTAATACCTAGATTTTAGTACAGGAGAAAGTTCCCATAAAGCAGAAGTGAAACAGTTTCACTTCACTAGAGGACTGTTAGGAAAAATTACTGAGCACAGAACTCTTAAAATCTTAAACAAAATGCAAAAGACAAAATTACTGGAATAAGTCTTTTGGCAATTGTCATGTATCAATACAAAAAGCCTCACAAATTATTTCAAACTACTCTGTTCCCACTCTTGAGGAAGAGGGGAGAAAACAACCAACCAAAACACAACAAATGCCATGCTCTGTATTTCAGTGTTTTTCCTCCAATCCCTAAGCACCACTATCCTTTTAACCTGGCTCGTATCAAAAAAAGTACAATTCAGTGAACATTTTAACTGAATTCCTATTTTTAAGTCTGAAGCAATAGGATAACTATTCCTCTGATGAAAATGATGGGATTGATCGATTGGTTTTCTGGCTTTCCCAGCAAATTCTGATGTTACTGTCAAAATCTCACCTTTGTTAACACTGCTGAAAAAAATCCAGAACACCTAATTTATTGTTATCATTTCCATCAATAGCACATTACAACTTTCCCAAGACTACACAAAAATGAAAGCAACATGAATTTTTAAGGACTTATTAGGGATATAGCTTGTAAAGTCAGTAAGCAGCAACAGCTGGGGTAAAGCTTATCCCTGTCACCAGAATAAATGATAAGAGCTTTCCCTAAGCATTGTAACTTCCCCCTGTCCCCAAGTTGTCCATTATCAAAATACGCTCCATCCAGGCATTTTTTAGGAAGAGAATATGTCAGATAAATATTATTAATATTATTAATGGAGAAATATTGTTCCAGATCCCTGTAACAGAAAATGATTTAGTAGACCAACAACTAAAAGGTTGTGTGTTTCTTGCAGTAAGCTTCACAGAAAATGGAAGTGTAGAGAGAAATCTGAAGGATAAAAGTATGTGTTAGTTTTATTCTTTTTTTTAATAAGAACACTACTCTATCAAAAGCAGTAACATTTAAAAACATCCTTCAAAAATGTGCTATATTTTACATACTATAGTAGTTGCAACATTAATAAACGCACTTATCTAACCACTGATATGATGGGAAGGTTTGAATGCTCTAGTTTTTCCAATCTGGTCATCTTCAAATCTGCTTTAGGACAGATTGTTTTGACTGAAAAGCCCCAGAAGTACAAATGACTGGTGTCACCTCACATATGGATCTGTTCAGGTCTCTGCTTGTCTTACCTGGCAACTCTTTCTAACCAAGACTAAAGAACAAGTCAGATGTCAATTGGTGCACTTCACATTGAATACAGACCCCCTAAGCATTAAATGATAGTCCAGTCCTTTCACCTATCTACACATAAGGCTAAAAAGCAAATGTTGTTTTCAAGTTCTGAACACCCGGTTCCTCAAACATCTCTCTTTATAACCTGATTTTATTCACACAGGAATTTCCTCTCCTGCTACAGAACAATTTCAGGTATATGGCTCAAAGCACCAGTACTTCGTGATCCCATAATGGAATCCTGAATTTACACATAGTTGCCCAAGGGTTATTGAAAGATTTAACTGTCCAGTCAATAGGGTGAGGTGGTCAGGCACACATGCATTGCTACACAAGAAAGACACTTCAATGTCCATGATATTTTCAAGTTTATAATCAAGTTTAGACTTGATATTAGGAAAAGGTTTTTTACTGAAAGAGTGATTTGGATGTGGAATGGGTTGCCCACAGAGGTGGTTGAGTCGCCAACCCTCGACGTGTTCAAGAGGAGGCTGGACCAGGTGCTGAGTGATACGATCTAGATGTAGCTGATAGGTTAGTTGGATTATAGGTTGGACTAGATGATCTTCAAGGTCCTTTTCAGCCTTATCTATACTGTGATACTGTGATATCCTAAAATACACATACTCTTGACCTTTGTGAAACCTTTGTCTATAAAGCAAGTTGAAATTACTAAGATATCTCCAATGGGACAGGGGATCTCACTTGCCTGTGGAAGCTGGAACACTAAGCTCTGTTGATGACCACACTGACTGTCTCACACCTGTAAAGGGCTTAGCAAACATGAAGACATCCATGTCGGGATATTTTATCAGTACCTAGACAACAACTCCGCAATCAAAATCGGAGAGTGGAACAAATGCAGAACAAAGTGTTTTCAAGGGCAAGTATGAAATAATTGCAACATAGTAGCCTAGTGAATATTCCATGGAAGTTAACTGAATATGCTATACCTCATGTATCACAATCCAGAGCTTCACAACAATCCAGCTCTTCCTTCAAAGGCAACAAGGTGAACATTAGCTATTAAATCACATGCTGGCTTCAATATATAAATCTTACCAGGTAAGGTCCATTTATGAAAACTGATGGAAGCATTCTTGTAATTTTTAACATTACTGACAGATAAGGAACTGAAGGTTCCCCCTATCACTTTCCAAATGAGCTTCTACAGCTGTCCATGAAGAACAATGATTTGGCATTTAAAAACTTTAAAACCTAGAGATTTTTTTCAAGAATACTAAAAAAAAAAAAAAAGTCACTCTACTACTAGAACTATAGGTATAAAAGAGTCATGAAAGACAGAAGAAATCATTTCATCAAAATAAGTGAAATGGTCTTCTTAAAAAACATATTTCCAACATTGAGTGGGAAACAATTTCTTTTTTATAAATTTCAGTATTTATTGCTTAATATTTAAATTACACTGTAGATATTATAAATATCTGCATGTTAGAAGATGATTCACCTCTTCTGTTGGAAGGGGTCTAACATAGATGTGGCTACATCCACCAAACTAAAAGGTTGAGCCAAAAAATGTTAACGATATTTATTGTCACATTCATCCAAAGGAAGCATGTGATACCTCAGCTGGCACCCAGCATCCTCTGTCCTACTGGAAGCCTACAATTCATTAAATAAATATAATCAAGAAAGGATTCATATAAGGCCATATAATTTTGAAGAAGATATTTTAAGCATACATTCTTCAAGAGAAGAATTAGATTAGCTTTTTCCAATTCAAGGCTAAAGGATTCCCAGCGGCAGGAAACAAGCCTTTGTAGCAAGTCTTTGTTGGTTTTGGAACACAAGGATTTCTTCTGACAGCTCAAAAAACCCCTCTGTATGTGACAGAGCACAGAGGCTCAGGATGTATGGTGGGTGAGCACTGCCCTCTGCTGCACTCCCTATGATCTTTCACTAAGCCACTGTGCTGTTACCCTTAACACAGACAGGAACTTTACCCCAAATCAAAACGCTAAACTATTACTACTCTCAGCATGAAAGCAGAGCCTACTACGAGAAGATTTATACCCATCACCAAAGATAAATGACCTCTCAAGACAGAATATTTTAAATTACCACTCGTACATTTTCAAGCAGTTAAGGAAAATTACACTACCTTTAGTTGTTTCCGCCTGAGCTTAGAGAAAGACCTTTTAACCTAATCAAGGTTAATTTCACACTCTAGATTTCAGAATACGCTATTTAGCCTTACCTGTAAAACTAACAAGACTTCCATATAGATGTGCCTCCTTTTTTCAAACAACTTTTTTTAAATTTATGTTTCTCATGCAATACATGTTTCTCTTCATAATTAACAGTTAAGCACAACTCTTAACTCTCAATCACTACGTAATTAACGTTTTCAGGGCATCAGATCTCTTAGGGAAGCTTTAGTTCAAAAGTTACCAAGCTAGTAAAAGTAACCTAAACACAAACATTTAAAAAATTCCCCTATAAGAAATGTTATTTGTAAAAAATGTGTGAATTTTACGCAGCTACACACAACCTCAATGTCATGAAATGAAACATTTCATTGAAATGAAAACATTTGAATTTCCCTCTACCCCAAAGCGTTGATTCTAATAGTTCAAGGAGCTTAGTTTTCAAATCCTTGATTTCCTCTAGTTAATGAATATTCTTCTTAATCACTGGATCAAATATTACACTAAATGAGACAATATATTTTACATTTTAAAATATACTCAAATTTACAACACTCAGTGGGTTATACTCGCAAGGAAAATGGAACAAAGAAGAACCAACACATTAGAAATTAAACAACTGTTACCATAAAATTATACTGCTGAAAAGAACTACCTGTTTTTGTTAGCAGCAGATTATCCAGATGTCTATCTCCAACTCCAAGGATGTAAGTAATCACACAATAACCAGCTGTAACAAGTAAATTGTAAACATCAATGTAAGCACATTTCCTGGAGAGCAACAAGTTCCACACAATTAACAATAGCATATGACATTATCTTAGCTCTTGTTCACTTGTAATAAATATACCATAGAGACTCGGGAGAGGGATGGTGCTGGTGAAAAATAATCAAGATTATCAGCACTATGAGGAACATTTGAAGAAATAAAACTCCTGAAATTTATTCACTACTGCCTAGATTTTTATTTCTTAATACACAATTATATGTTTAGCAACAGAAGACTAAATTGGTTCAATATCTGGATTAAGATACTTCAAAGGAAGCTGAAATATTCTGAGTAAAATGACTGTGCACATTTTGAACAGCAGATAATTTAAGGGCAGGGTAAACAAATGTTATACATCAATATGAATCTGGATACACACGTCAGCAGCATTCACAAGCTCAGCAGTAAGCTTGGAAGTGATAAAGGGCAAACTGTTTTAATTGTTTCCTTCACCCACTAACCAGAAGTTTGAAGCAGTTCTGAAGAATCCACCATTGGAAGAAGGGGAAAAGAGGAGCTACTGTGGAGCTACTGAATTACTGTGGTTTTTGTTTTACTGGGGTTTTATTGGGTAGAACGAGGTTTCTTTGAATTTAATGGACAGCAAATGTGTTATCTTAACATGGCCATCAGTTTATTCAACATGAACTACACTATTTATCACTGTTACTTGTCATACAACTGAAACAAGAAGTTCAGTGGAGCCACATCCCCCCAAAACTCTCATATTTTTAAAACATATTAGTATTTTAATAGAGATGAATTATCATCATGTAAATGCTTTACATTGAATTATGAAGACCCCAACTCGGAATGCAGAGGGGGCAGAGCACGATTATTGTTGGAGAACCAAGAGTATTTAACTTACACACACTTAAAAGAAGAGCAAAGAAAACTTGAGCATGACATGCCAGGCTTGCTCAAAACAATTATCTTCACATGAATTCTGACAGCAAGTACCTGCATAGTACCCTGTTTGCAGCCATCTAAACTGAGATGTCTTAATACCTCATCTACCATGTCTTTTTGACATCAGGTATGAGGTAAGATTGTAACTCACCACAGCTCTTAACATAGGTGTCCATCACCTCTGCACTTATCCCATGAGGGCCAGTCTCACTAGGTGCATGTTTTCTGAAGAAGTTCTGAAAAGAATGTCATGAACACATTTAGTTATTCCACATGATATGAAAATGGGTCTTCAGAAAAAAAATATTTGAATCAGGACCACGAATGGCCACTATTACAATCTGTAAACTAACAACCACTCCCCAAATACCTAGTAAGATATGATTTAATAGTGCTTTATTTATTTTCTGTCTCAATCATCACATTCTTATGCTAGACAGACAAACTGAGAAGCAGTTTTCTTTATCAAATTTTTCAGAAAATTACCAGTGCATTGAAAAGTTACTAATCAATGAATGGCAATACTTCCAAAGAAAACTGTTTAGGTCAGATCAACAAAAACTAGAACAGGATTAATTTTGCTTTGTAACTGCATTTGGGGAGGACACTCCTACAAGTCTTATCATTATATGCTTCCCTATTCCTCAACAAAACCAACTGCTGCTACTGAGTTAAAAGAAAATAAACCTAGGTTATTATATTGGAAATTTGGTGTCTCTTGTGAAATGTGGACAGGGCCAACATAGTCACTCCCACCAGCCAGAAGAAAACTTTCTTTTTCCTTGACAAGCCTAAGCACAAGTTTGCTCCAGTACGCAAAATATAAGCAAGCACTGTGAAAGAAGCAGAGTAACTCACCCGGATGGCATACAGGTGACTAAAATAATGAGGAAAAAATTAAGACAGCTATTTCAATTCACTTCTAAAACATGAACTGCCATTTTAAGACTGTTGGTAGAAGGTAAAAGTGAAACAATAAAACACTTTTTCTTTCCTGCAGATCTGCGTTGCCAGCCAGTATATTACTTGCTTTGAATCTTTTCAGGAGTTAACGTTTATATACAGTGCTCATATTTATTAGAATAGCAGTGAAATACTAAATATATACTTAAAACAAGAGTACGACAAACTACTACAACTCCCAAACCTGTTCATTTAGTTTAATTTCCCTGGGCTAGAATGCCTGCTACAGTACATCCCTGCTGCATTGCGACCTCTCCATTACAACCCCGCCGATTTGCGAGGAATATGTCTCGCAATTCAGTTTCAGGGATCTGTGAGGTTCCTTGGCTGACACATGCGCAGTGCCTCTGCTTCGCTGAGGGGAGGTGCTGGCACTCACTGTGGGGTGGGATGGAGCCGAACCCCTGGGGAGGGCATGCAGTTTCCCTGGCTCGCAATGGTGACACCGTGCCCCAGTACCTGACCCAGTCCTGTGAGTCTCTGCACCCAGTCCTTACAATGGAATGGTCACACCGCAGTATGCCCCAGACATGCCATTCCTTGTTACTCAAAGCCCGGTCAAAGCCCGGGCAGTGCTGCCTCTCCCAGGACCGGTGGATGTTTAAGGGAAAGAAACTCCGATACTGACATGCCCCCTGCCATAAGCGGCACGATGTGTGCCTTCCCTGCTGCAGAGGCAGGGCAAGCACACAGTGGCAGTAGTCAGGTAGTGGCTGCAGAAGCAGCTGGGATGGTGCAGTGGTGAGATATGCCCATGCTGCGCAGACAGCCCTAGCAGGCCGGGGTGCCGCGGGCATGAGCCCTGGGGCCGGGGGCGGCAGAAGGAGGAGCAGCAGCGCAGGTTTTGGGCTGTGAGGATGTGTGGTTGCAGCAGCCACTCAGAAACGGTTCCCTTTGTTCCCCTGTGCTGAGAGCCTGTGGGGAGGGCAGGAGCGGAAAAGTGTCTGCAGCGCTCCGGAGTGCAGGGTTGGAGCAATGAGCATGGTCTACATGCATATTAATGACTTGTGCGTCTTAGCGAGTTTGATGTTCTGTGAGACCCCTGGCAGAAGCCATTCCTTGCAAATGTGGGGGTGTAACTCTATTTTATCATGCACCATCACAGGAAATCTGGGCTCTATGACGTAGACATTTTGGCATTGATCAGTGAAGCAAACAGATCTCATTTGTTTATTGCCTTGTCTATTTTTAGATTAACAATTCTTCACAGGAGTGATTGCCTCTCATGTCTGCACAGCAACTACAACAGTAGGGCACCTATTTCCTATTGGAATATGATGCCATAATTTCACAACAATTTCTAAACATATTACAGAATCACAGAATCAGAATCA
>WEKX01012696.1:0-34087 GCA_013390025.1 Pitta sordida
CAGGGGCAGCACAGGCGGCGGCAGCGCGGGTGACGGCGATGGGGGTGGCAGCGCGGCCATCATTCAACATGGAAGTTGGGCTACGTGGGTCCCAATTAAGACCATGGGTGCACAATATAGGAGACCCAATTGTATTAAATGAGGTTTTAAGGAACTAATTTTTCCGTTCAAATACTGAGGTAACCTTGAGGGGGAGGAGAACAATTTGATAGATGAACAGAAGTTGAAAACATTTTTGATGTCACAGAAATCCCACAGAATTTGCTCCTCAACCTTCAATACAATCTTTATTTATTTTATTTCTATTATACTTGAGGTAGATACCACCATTTCATAGTGCAAACCTCCATGTTAAACTTTTTTTAAGTGAATAAATAATTTTGAGTTGCCTTTGACATGTTTCTGCTATTTTCAATGTACTAGGGTCTTTGTGCCGGAAAAACAATTTTCTTTACCTTTGGACAAAGTTTTATGAAATTGATTGATCTAAAATTTGATAGTGAGACCTCATCCATACCGTGTAGTGAACCATTAAACTTTGCCTTTTTAGTGTTGACCATTGTCTGTGTCCTTATTTAAACTTGAATTCTGTCAACAAAATCTTGAATGTAGCATAGGCAAAGAGGGAGAGCCAAGCTTCCCCCTTTCCTCATTATATGTACTTCTTTTGCTGTGGTTCTAGGAATCTTAGCAAAATGCGAGTCCAGTCAGGCTTCAGCAAGTATTATACATAATTAAGGTCAGGGTGTGGACTTGTTTGGGGCTTTTCTTAAACAAGTTATCAGTTCTTAAGACCCCATTAAGAATCATGCCAGTTCCTTGGTATCTACACAACATTATGGAAGTAAATAAAGGAACGCCAAATTAAGCCACTGTGGAAAGAATCATATGGTAGCCACTCTGAGTAACTGTGTTGGTTTTCAGCATGAAAACATTTAATCAGTTGCCATTTGATCCCGCCCATTGTTATTAAAACCTTTCTGTGCCATGCTTACTTGCCAATTAAAGTCACTTTAACTTTCATTCCTGCTACTGTCTACATTAAAATCTGGATGGAAGTCGTCTTACTTGCAACCCTTCTCTATACGGTGTAGTTTTCAGCTCTTCAGTTGGTAGTGTATTCACATGTTCACAGGATATTCCAAGTTGGAAGGGACCCACACGGATCGTCTAGTCCAGCTCCCAAGCCAACACCCACACGGGGGTTGAACCCATAACCCTGGAGCCACTCTCTGTTCATCCGAGCCTCCCATTGTCTAGACTATGTCACTGAGTTCCTCATCCAGTCTTTTCTTAAACACGTCCAGGGATGGCAACTCCACCACCTCCCTGGGCAGACCATTCCAATGAGAGATCACTCTCTCTGTGAAAAAGCTCTTCCTAACAAGGTCTTTCTTTCTTCCTTCCCATTTTCCCTCTCTACTTTGCTTTAGAAATATCACCCATTTCTTAGCCCACTTCTAAAACCACAAAAGTGTGCCTGCATGCAAAGTCACTGGCAGAATGTTGTTGTCAAATCCACCTGTTGTGTCTTAGCCCATTGCTTCATTCTGTGTCAGGAAGGAAAAACACAAAGAAGTGAATTCCTGTAGCCACCCAGGGAATGCAGAATTAATATTAATGTAGGAAACAAATGATACAGGGAGAAAGTGAAGTTTTGGCAGTTAGTCAGAGGATGGAAAGTTAAGCTGTTCTTGTGCTTGCTGTTGTGGTTGTACAGCTAAATGAGGAATCGCTCTCCATCTTCACTATTCCATGGTAATAAAAGTACCCCACACTATGTGGTACCAAGATTAAAAAAAAAAGCCTCACACTTTAGGGGGGTTGAAGTGGAAATACCTAATTTTCAGGTTTTTTTAAAGTAATGCTATCTTTCAGTGTAAAATTTGGTTTTGGAATATGTTTGGAATCATAGTGCAGGTAAGACATTGTTTGGGTTGGAAGGGAAAAGGACGTCTGGTCCACCCCCTTTTCCAATGGGCAGGGACATCTTGCTCAGAGCCCCATCCAGCTTGACTTTGAATGTTTTCATGGGTGGAACATCTGCCACCTCTCTGGGCAACCTGTTCACAAACACACCATCCTTGTGAAAAATTTCTTCTTAATTCTTCCTTATATAGGAACATGAGGTTAAAAATTTTGAGCCAGGTAGGAAAATCATGGAGTCATCCTAGCTGTCTTTCAAAGTAAATACTGAATAATGTTACTCAGACATCCTCCCTCCTGACACAAGATGCAACCAAGACACGATTTCAAAACCAGTTACGTGTTGAGAGGTGAAGGGACAATGAGGTAGTAACAGTATTACTTTTGCTGACCCATGAAGTTCAGCTTTGAATTGTCTTCAATTAAATAGTAACTCCTGTGTGCACTGTGGCATGCAAACAGTGTTGTCTGGCAACCAACAAATATTTCTGAAGCACTTCTGAATTTGAAAATCCATATGAAAATTGTAAAGTGATTTTATTCCCCCCCCCCAACTCTCTTCTTCCTGTTTGCAGAAGTTTAGGTGTGAAAATGCATTAGGTTTTCCCAGTGGAGTTAGCTAAGGGATTTCTCTTCTAATCTGTATAAAATAAAAGCTTTTGCTTCTTTTCTTTTTATCTCCAGTGCACACATCTTATTTTCATTTTCTTGATCACTTTGCTAGAAGTCCTGCCTGGTCAGGCATGTAACTGTCCATTTTACAACAGTTAGAATGAAACATCTCTTCCACTTTAATCTTATTGAACCATACGAATGAAATTTGGTTTTTTAGTAGACTGGGTAGATGACCCTTCCCCAACTTGAGACTTCTAGACTTGCAAAGTATCTTAAGTGAAAACCTACATATAGAAGTGCAAATGAACATGCACTGTGTATGACAATGTTAATTATTAACTACAAGTTGTAATATGCAAAGTTTATTCTTCATGCCTTCGTGAGAAGAATAGTGTTGCTGTCACTTCAAACTCTCCGATTTTATACCTGCTGCATTGTCACCAGAGCCAGACATTGCCACAGGCTTTCACAGGGGACAATAGTCCAGAGATTCAGCTGTCAAAATCGCTCTTTTCCTGGGAATCTTCCTGCTTGCCTAGAGAACATACTAGAGGAGTACGCTTCGTGTTGAAAAGTGGAGGTGTAGTTCCTATTCTAGTCAATGGAGTCTGGACAGAAACTTGGCTGACTTGCTGCTGTGTGCTTCACTTGGAGCTGAATGCTCTCCAAGCTTCATTGATTTAATTTCAAAATGTGTTTAGTTCTCACCTTGAGAATGAATGAATATTCAAGGAATGTTGATTAAAAAACAAGGCCACTTTTGGCTGAATATTGTTTCTCTGTGCATGGCCTTTTCTATGCTTTCGTGAGTAAGAACAGTAGAATTTTATGGAAATGCTGTATCTAGTTTTTTTCAGAGATACAACATGAGACGAGGTGCATCTTTGGTCTAGCAATATATTCATGTGTTACCTGAACAGTTTGTTGCTGATAAACTTGGAAATCGTGAGGGTTGTTATGTCCAGACAGGAAAAAAAGAGTAAGTGATAACTTTGAGTGATTTTAGTAGATATATCAACTAAGTACAGTGGTAAGTGTCCCGACCTGGTGTGTGGGAGACCCGGATTCAATACCCGCCAGGGAGACAGTGTTAAGAGTTGGACTCGATGATCCTTGTGGGTCCCTTCCAACTCAGAATATTCTGTGATTCTGTGATTAATGAGACTAATAATATGTTTTTGTCTGTGCTAAGACCTCTTTTTGCAAACCTACAGGTGAAACATTATCATACATAAAATGGTATTTATACTTTCGCAGAATATTAATGTTTTATAATACTAGATTCTATTCAGTAGTTGACTAATGAAAGCAGTTTTGATAGATCTAAGTAGGATCAATGCACTGCCTTAGGATTTGTGATCTCATGGTTTGGGGGTAAGTTTCAAGATTTCGTGTGTTTGTTCTTGTAGTCTGCAACTTTATGAAACAAATGTAATTTATGTCTAATATATGCTTTTTCCTTGGTTGAAATGTGAAAGGAGCTTATGTTGGATCACATTGAAAAGAAAACGCTGATAACCCCTTCAACAAGAAGTTGATTTCTAAAGGAAATTTCTTGGTCTGAAATAGAATTTTGTTCACTTTCAGAACATGCTGCAAGTTTAGCTCTGTAAGAAAACTGTACATGAAAAATTCAAAAGTTTACTGGTCAACAGGTGCCAGTTTGAAGGACAGCAGAGTTGATGGTGGTAAAGAGAAGAGCAATTAGAGTGATCAGTGATGGAGCAGCTGCCTCGAGGAGAGACTAAGAAGGCTGAGATTCCTGAAAAAGTGGAGAAGGCTGGGGACTGTGGCCATACAGTCAGCCCTCTTCCACTTCGTGCCCCCCAGATAGCAGCTTCATATCTTCGCTGCATGATTTTTGAGCGATTAACGAGGCCCGTTTCGGGACTGCACATGCATGACCTGACACACATGAATATTCAAAGTAGGCAGTCATGAATATGCGAATTCCCCACCCCACCGCCTATGCTGCGGCCGCCCCTGCCCCACATAACCTCCCCTGCCTGCTGCAGCTGACTCACAGGGCAGAGGAGCTCTGCACACCGGCCCCAGCCGCAGCTGTGCCATGCCAGGCATGTCCCCTGGTGGGCAGAGCACAGAAGTCTATACAGCCCTGTGGTGCCCCTCTGCACGCTGCAGCTGCCGCACGGGGCAGAGGAGACTGGTTTCACTCTCCCAACTGCACAAGGAACTTCCAGGAACGCCCTGCAGCCGCTCTGGAGTTGAGGGGGGCAGGGCAATTGGGCTCAAATTTGCGTATTAATGAGCTGCCACTCAACACTGACGCAGGGCTGTGCAGGGAGGGTTCAAGACCCGCAGTGGTATATGAGGCCCAACTGTATAAAAGCATGAAGTTAGTGGACATGTTGAAGGTACTTGGTGTTCACCAGAACTTGTGAGACTTGAGCTAGTATTCATTGTAACTGCTAGATTAATAGAAAATAGACTGCATTTTTCTTTAAGTACCAGGTGGTGAACTGTTGTAGGAAGAATTCTGAAAGGTATTAGACAAATTCACATGCCACAAGCCCATAAAGAAATAGTGACAGGAACAACAGAGGATGTATCTCCAACACCCTTGCTGTTACCAGTGTGGATTCTGAGCAAGTACAAGAGAAACAGATTGCAAAAATGAACCAGGCTTGTGTGTTTTCCTAAGTGGTGTCTTCTGTTAAAGCTGTCAGAGCCAAAACGTGAGTCTGATGCAGAAGATAATTTCTTGTATTCCCTGTTTCTGTGTTTGTTTGGTTTACTCTTTTCCCATACAAATTACACTGTTGGGTTTTTTCATATGAGATATCCTGAACTGACCATAGATATAATTTCTTTCTTGCATGTCTTACAGTGAACAACCCTATGCCTTCCAACCTGAAGTCAGAAGCTAAAAAGGCAGCTAAAATATTACGAGAATTTACAGAAATAACTTCCAGAAATGGACCAGATAAAATCATACCTCGTGAGTAAAGAAAACGTTTTGGTTCAGCTAAAACCTTCCCCGTTCCTCTGTGTTACAGTCGTGCTCTCCTTACCAGTCCCCCCTGCTTTCACTGTCCACAGCTTAGAGATGAATGAAGACTTCCAGTGTCATAACTTCTTTGAAAATATTTTGGAAGTAAAGAGTTTCAGTTTGCTGTATTCTTGGCAGATGTTACTTACTAGGAGAGATCTTTTGAATATTTGCAACCACAGGGTACCTGCACTGGTAGGCTTCCCTCTGGGCTGAATGGGTGGACTATCTCCTATCTCATACTCACCCTGTGAATGTATAATCTTAAGGGAAAACCTGGAATAGTAACTCTAGTTCTTGAATATCTGTGTTTATTAGAATTGTCTAGATGAAAATAAGTTGAAGCAAAGAGATCAGGGTGCATTTCTCCTTTGATACTGGTTAAGCACTCTGATTTGCTGCTGTTCTCTATTTTTTCAGTTGTTACTCTGTGTTTCTCTTAGTGTCTTCCCCATCTGGTGCTACTGGTTGTGGCTTTGAATTAATTATTTGTTTTCAGGCAGGTCTACAGTAAGACTTGCAGGATGATGATGTATTTGCCACAAACAATGCCTAATGATATCAGCTGATTAGGCTGCAGTGTATTGCTGTGATTTAAATTTGGAGTCCCCCAAAAATTTGTGGAGTTGTGGTTGTCAGCTATTCACTGCTTATTTTCTCTGTGTCTTGCTGAGGCTACTCACACAATGTGTTTGGCACTAACCAAACTAATTCTTTATGAGCTAATCAGAATAGGTGGAGCAGCTGTGGCAGTGTAGAGACTGTCGCAAGCTAACGTGACCTGCAACTGACTCCTCCTGGAGAGGAGCTGTCGTTATCAGTTCAACTTTTTTCACAGTTTTCTTTAAGCTTTCGCTTTGATTATTTGACTCGTATGTGTCCAAAATTATTAAATGTAGAGTTTTGTTTTTCCCTTCTCTTAGAACTTCCCTTACAAGGTCTTGAATAAATGATTTTGCTGTTTCAGCTCATGTAATAGCTAAGGCCAAAGGCCTTGCAGTTTTGTCTGTTATCAAAGCTGGATTTTTGGTGACTGCTCGAGGCGGAAGTGGAATTGTATTAGCTCGTCTTCCTAACGGAAGTAAGTGGATATTTTCCTTTTGTACTTCATGGGAGAATTAAGAGAAATAAACATTTTTTCGTCATTATTTCTTTTCATAACAAAGAACAGGAGATGTGTTAGGAGTTAGACCATCAGGTGACAGTGAGTGGTTTGAAAACTCTTTTCAAGTTTTTGTACTTTCATTTGATCAAATGTAAATGCTTTCAGTGTCTTTGTGTGAAAGGATGAAATATAAAAGAAGGTAGTTTAAAACTCATTAGAAAAATTAATTGCTATATCCAATTGTGAACAACTGTATGATAAATAATTTGTAACAAAGATCTTTTTAAATCATGAGGGTTTGTATTTCTCAAATTCCTTCCTGTGGGCTGAAGCATTATGGTTACGGGATTCTATTGTAGTGGTTTTGAATATAGTTTTAAGCAGAGAATTTGTTAGCATTTTTTAACTGTAATAGTAAAATAGGTATTTCTTGTAACATGTGGTTTAGATTCTGTAAATGTATCTCGTTTTGCACCACAGCCTGGTCTGCTCCCTCTGCAATAGGAATTGCTGGCCTTGGTGGTGGATTTGAAATTGGAATTGAGGTATGATTTTGCATTTGAAATACTTGTTGGTAACTTTTTGTTCAAGAAATTAAAATGCACTGAAAAATATCTAAATGCTAGTAAGATAGTAGAATCTACTTTTCTGTACCAAAAAAAGACTATTATAAAATTCATTTATGCAAGACAAACAAAAAGGAGTTTGATCCTATCAGTCTAATTGTTTGGAGACATTCAGATGTAAAGAAGTGACATAACACTTGTTTCCTTGATTTCTCAGTTCCAGCAGACTGAGGTTTTGGCTTATGGAAATCTTCCTGTCAGTCTTCATAGATAAACCAATTGGAATGAATTAATGCAGTCTCCTATACTTAATAGTTTATCAAATGTTTTTGTTAAGGAGCACAAGGACTCCATCTGGCAAGAAACACTGAAAGGAACTGAAGGTGGAGTATAAAGGAGTCTAGCTAATGATACTGTACTTCTCGCATTTCCCACTCACACTTCTGGTTACTGACATGACCCTTCAGTCTGAGAGCACCAAAACTGATGGTGCCTCTTCTGAAGGAATGCTACAGAAGAACACTTCAGAGATATGCTGGTGAGCTGAGTCCTGAGAGCATTCTGCCTCTGCTTCCAATTTCTTCTTCTTTCCTGCTCCTTCACACTTGTTTTCATCTTTCCTCCTCTTTCCCACGTAAAGTCTCCAGACTTGTCCTTTTTTTTATTCCTGTTTAGCTTCTGTTCTGCTCGTTCCCAGAGAAAATCAGAGTAACAATATGTTGTCGATAGGATCTCTTGCAATGGGCATTCTGCTCTTCAGAAGATGCTGTGTGTAGCTGATCTCGGTTGTCCACGTCGGTCCCCAGTTCATCTCCTACAACAAACCAACTGTCCCTGTCCTGGCAGCCTGGCAGCCAGCAGTCACAGAATGAGCAACTGATCAATATTTTATTGTATCCTCATCGTATCCTGTGTCATCTCAGGCGTTAGTGCAGTGCACTTTCTAGAGACACTGTGAATACAAAATCATTAATTTTTGTAAGTGATTGTCTTGGGTTTTCATGACTGCATGACTTGAATCATTATAAAACATTCAGTTTGAGCCCCAGAGTTTGGCATTTTGTGAGGTTTAGGTTGGTTGTTTGGGGTTTTTTTGTTGTTTGTTCTTTTACTTTTAAGACAAGCTATGTTTTAATTAGTCTATGAAAATTTTCCTTTAATCATCCCCATACGATATTTTAAATAATGCAGCCTTTTACTATTGATTTTTTAACAATTTCAGTGCAGAAGCTCTTTGTGAGAGGAATTTTTTCCTAACTAATATTTTGCCCTTTGTCTGAAATTTCAGTCAGTCTACAAAATGCTGTTTCCTTACTGATATTGGTATAACACAATCTTATTTATTTCTTCTGGAAAATACATACTATCCTGAAATACCTGAGTGGCTAAGGAGCCCAGAGTGAATTCCAACATTCTTTTAGTCATATATAAACCTAAATGTTTTAGAAACTGGATGAATTTTTTTCCTGTAGGGGAGGTTATAGTTGACATAGTTGTAGTGGTACTTATGGAAAGCATTACATAACAACAGGGAAATCACAGACTTCAGAAGTTACAGTGAACAACTTGGTACATCAAATTAAAGACTGGCTTTAAAATTCACATAAATGCTTTCCGTGAAGGCTATCTCACTATGGATTCACTTAGTTTTAGCAGCAGAATCATCTTCTTAGTGGGTAAGAGGAGGTAGCAGTGTTGTGAATAACATTCTTTCTCTATCCCTGGATGATTCAAAAACTACTGCTGTCAACCATCTTTTCTTTGGGATGGGATGGAGGCTACCACAGGGGACTAATAACAAAGACCTCTCTTCTGCTATGTGTAATACATCTAGGACAGTCTTGTTTTGCAAATAATCTGGTATTTCCTCTTGTATTCCCTGCTGTCACTGTTTGGAATTTGGGGTAAGTTAAAAGTTTTTTCTGAACCTGGCTTTCAGTCAAGTCCATCAAGTGAAAGATCAGGTGCAGTACGGATGGTCAAGATACCTGTTGAAAAGTAAATCCATCACAATAAGCTGTTGAAGTGTAATCTGCTTGGCTGAACAGGCTGACACTGCTGTAGTTTTCTGTGGGTTTTTTTACGGCCTTTAGTGTGTTTACTGAGTTTTCAGGTAAGAGTGAACTTCATAGTATGTGTTGGAAAGACTTTTTTTGGGGGGAAAGGAATTGTAGGAGACTTCTATTGAAGTTTAATAAATTGAAGAGTTTTACGGTACTGATGGTAATAAGCATCAATTTAAATAATAGTAGAAGTTCTTTGATACGTGCATTTCATGTCACAATTCAGGCAAAATATCTGCTTTTAAAAACAGTGATATTTTTCCCCCCATTTTCATCTTTCAAAAATGCATTGCTACCTCTTCAGTTATTTGGTTAATAGATTCTTGAAGAGACTGACTACATCTAATGTTCAAGTCTTAAAAAGTTATTTCATCATTCCTGTATACACTATATGTATATATACTATATACACACACATGTTTGTATGTATAAAAGCCCTGTCATGAAAATAAAGTTTTATCCATAGCAAGAAGACCTGTATCCTTTTTGCTTTTTATTCTTTGGACACTAATTTTTGTTTAATTTTTGTTAAGTTCTGTCTTGGTTTCTTCATTTAATCAGGAAAGGATCAAAATGATTCACATCTGAAAATGCCTTCATAATTGTTTGCATAAGCCATAGAAAATGAGAAATGGTTAGTTAGGAAATTTTGAATTAAAATAGGGTTTCTGTTATAGCTGTTGCTTATCACATACTGACCATATCAGCACTTTGAAAGAAATCAGTCAAATTTGATTGAAAAAGTAGATGAAAGGAATTTTTGTTTCAAAATACCTTGTGGAAAAAGAATCCAATTTGTTATGAAAGCTGTTCTTTCTTGTTAGAAAGCATGGTACAAAATAGTACATAATACTTAGTAAAACATAGTACAAATGCATAGTACGTATTTGATATTTTATAGGTTTCAGACCTAGTGATAATACTGAATCATGAAAGAGCAGTAGAAGCTTTTGCCAAAGGAGGGAATCTTACACTTGGAGGAAATCTTACTGTGGCAATTGGACCTCTGGGCAGGTGGGTAAAATACCTTCCTAGTATGAGCTATATGGAGCAATATTTTTATAGCTATATATGAACACTGATGTGACTTTTTTTTATATGTTACAGAACCTGAGCAACCTGTATGTTGACTGAACTTGTCAATTACTTTACTTTTTTCTTTTTTCTTTCCCAATGAAATCATTTGTTGGTAGAAGGAAACTCTTGTGAGACTTGCTCTCTTTTTGCAGGAGACTGCTTGGCTTGGCTCAATGAAGACCACAGGTGCTACTGTTCCTGATAGAACCATTGCAGTATTTTCATTAATGTGTGCTTTCTGTCACCACAGATCTGCCTGACAGTAATAAAAGTTGCACCAAATAATTTCTTTTAAATCTTTTAAGTAAATAACCCATCTTGCTTTTTAAGATGAGATTAAATAATCACAGAATAATTTAACTTGGGAACAGACCTGACAAGATCACTGCTCCAACCTCCTGCTCAAATCAAGGTCTGTTATGCCTTTAGATCAGGTCTCTCAGTCCTTTTTTCCAGTTGGCTCTTGAAAGTCTCCAAAGATGGAGCCTGCTTGGTCTCTCTGGGCAACCTGCTCTACTGTTCAGCTGTCATCATGGGGAAAAGTTTTTCCTTACATCCAGTCAAGGCATTTATTTTTTTGTATTTATGTCCATAGCAAGTGATGATGTTTTTACTGATTTTTTTTAGTCTTTCCCAACAAAATAAAAGGGTGATAGCTCTTCCACAGAAGAGGGAGAGATCTGTGGATCAGGGGAGGACAGTGAATGTCACCTGCCCTGCCAAGGCATTTTGTACACTGTCCTTCAACATCTCTGTGTCCAAGCTGGAACATGGGTGTCAGAGTGGGGCAGACTGGCGAACAATTGCTTACCAGTTGAAGGTGAAGAACCAGATCATTGAGTTTGAAGAACAGTGGTAAATGATTCGTGTTGTAGTCTGAAAACAAGTTTCTGTGGAATTCCTCAGGAAACTGTTCTGGAGCCTCTCCTGCTTGGTATTTTTATCAGCGACCTGCAGGAACAAATGCAAAATATCCTCTTCAAGTTTGTGGATGACACCAAATCAAGGGGTGCAGCCAATACACTTCAGGGTAGGGTTGTCATTCAGAACAATGGACCTAGAGAGTGTAGAGGAAAGATCCAACAGAAAACCTCATGAAATTAAGGACAAGTGCTAATTTCTGCACCCCTAGTTGGATGAACACCCTGTAGTTATATAGGCAGAGCCTGCCAGACTGGGAAACTGCCTTGTAGAGTATGTACTGGGGTCCTGGTGGGCAGTGAGCTGAGCCAGCAGTTGATTCCTGACAGAAAAGACAGTGAAGAGTGTACGGGGGCTGCATCAACGGGAATATAATCATTATATAAGGGAAGTGATTGTTGCCCCTTGAAATTCCACTTTAGTACAGTGGTGAGTGTCCCTGTCTCTTATGCGGGAGACCATGGGTTTGATTCCTGCCAGGGAGGCAGTGGTGCTGTTTAAGATTTGGACTTGATGATCCTTCCAACTTCCAACTCAGAATATTCTGTGATTCCCTTTGGAAATTTCAGACTGAGCTTAGAATATTGTGTCCAGTTTTGGCCCTGCAGAAAGTTGTTTATAAACTAGAGTGTGTGCAGCTACCTAAATGGCCTGGGACACACAGCACGTGAACAATGATAGGCTGGGAGAGCTCAGCTTAGAGGATCACCAAGAAGACAGACCCCAGTTCTTTACTGAGATGCATAGCAAGACAGTGAGTTTATGTAGTCATAAACTGAAACAAGGTTCTGACTGTATATGAGAAAAAAAAAATTACATGAATGAAATTGAGCACTGTTACAGGTTAGTTACACTGTCTGTGGAATTGTATTCTTAGAATTCTTCAAAAACTGACTAGACAAAGCCCAGAGCAACCTGCTCTCAATTTGATGCTGTATCCATTTTGAGATGACTGCCTGAGGTGTCTTCAGACTTCAAAATATTAAGTGATCCTGTGTGAGACAAATACTGTAATCTTCCAAATCTGTAGAGGTCTGATAAAGCCTAACTTTAAATACTTTGTGCTGACCATAAAATCTCGGAGGATTTGGATATATTGAATAGAGTTCCAGTCACGAGTCCAAACATAATGAGATCATTTTAGAATATGATTAAAATGTGAGTTAATAGTTTTCAGAGGAGGCCTAATGGGGAGCATTCATGTGAGGCAATGTTATCAAACCAGTTAATTACTTTGTACTGGATCCTGTCTGAAAATAGGATTAAAATAAAATACAGGATTAAAAGGAAAAGGGAGTTCATGCTGCAAAGCCATACTGAAGAATATCATCCGAAACTTTTTTACTTCTAGAAACTTAGAAGGGGACGTTGCTCTGAGAAGCAGTGCTGCTGTCTATACATACTGCAAATCTCGAGGACTGTTTGCAGGTGTATCTCTGGAAGGAACCTGTTTGATTGAAAGAAAAGAAACAAATCGCAAGTAAGTCCTCTTCAGATCTAGAAGACCCTGATATTAGCTCAATTGGTTACAGCATAACATCAGGGTTGTGGGTTTGATCCCTGCATGGGTCATTCACTTAAGAGTTGGACTCAATGATCCTTGTGGGACCCTTTCAACTCAGAATGTTCTGCGATGTGGTGAAGGCATAATGACAATATTAACTGGGAAACATTGAATTTGAAAAGACTTTTTTGTGAGAACATACTATGGTCAGTTTAGAGTTTCTTGAGGGACAAGGGTTTCTTCAGTTGAGACATCTTGCAATGGGTATTGAGATGATACTGAATGAGATTATCCGTGGCATGTCAGTCAAGCTGCTTTGTCACTTGCCCTCCTCAAAATGATATGAGGAGAAAAAGTATGATGATAGACCTATGAGTTGAGATAAGGCGGTGAGATCACTTACCAATTGCTATCGCAGTCAGAAAATAAACAAAAGATCTTGACATGGGGAAATTAGTTTAATTTATTGTCAGTAAGAGAACAGGATAATAAGAAATAAGAACAAATCCAAAAAAACCACCTTTCCCTCCACACCTTCAATCTTACTGGCTCAGTTTCACTCACAACTTCACTACACCGTCATCCCAGGTGGTGCAGGGGAATGGGGAATGAGGGTTATGATCAGTATTCCAGATTTGCAGCATTGAACTAGTTCTGTCATTTCTCAGTATATGATCAGTAGGAAAAATGCAGGGCCAGGGATGGACCGGGAAAGCATTTGCATGAGGTGAACTTACCCAGAACTTGAAATGTAATAATGATCAAGTACCTGACATATTTTTTTCTTTTTTTAAATCAGATTTTATGGGCAGGATATTCGTGCTAGTGCCATCCTGCTTGGTGACGTGCCTTTTCCTGCTCAAGCGGATGATCTTTATGAAACTCTAGCATCCTTCACTGAAGTGTATGAAAATGAAGAACAAAAAAATAACCCAGGAAAATCTGTAAGGGAACAAAGAAGGGTTTGTGCACCTCTTTTTCACATAGGCTTTTTCTGTTCCTGAACTGCCCCTACTCAGTGTTAATGTTGATATTCATGTGGCATTCTTAACTTCCCTATTAGATGATTAAAGGCATAGCATGTTGGAGATACTGCATGCAATATATTCCTTCAGGTATTCCCCTGCTAGGCTCTTGTGGACATGAATGTTGCTGAGTTTGCTTTGCATCCTTCAGAATAACAAAGTATATCCTTGTTTTATAATTGTACATTATCAGATCTGAGATGATGATTAGAAATGTTTGATCAAGTATTCCTGGTCAAGTTAATGGCAAATAATGAGCATACCAGGTTGATGTGGATACTCTTACTTTTTTTTCTACTTTTTCTGTCTTCCATTAAAACAATTGCATTAACAATATTATACTAAGACTGTAGAAGATGTTTTCTTGTTGATGTGGCTGATAGACAATCATTTACTTTCATCTTTGTAAAACATATGGTGAATTACTTTAGTGTCATGTCACTTGTTTTTAGTATGTTTCTTGAGTTCCTACAAGTTCAGTGGAGAAACAGTGATTTTAATTTTTTTTTCAATGTAACTTGGCAGGCTCTGAAGTCACCAGATGTAATACAAAGTTCTAAAAAAATGTGTGTATTTTAGGTAAATGACCCTCCTGCTAGACCATCGTCCAGACCGGAACCACCTAAACCCACTGTTAGACCCACACCACCAGGTTAAAAAATTTTGATAATGATTAATTAGTTTTCTCTATAAAATTAGAGGACTAAAGTTAATTGATATTATGCTGCTATTATAGTAGCTGTTCCTATAAAGTTGGTTTTTTTAATATTCTTCCATGGACAAACACTGAAAGCATGTTGGGATGGTGCCGTGAGTGATAAAATGTAAATTTATTTGTTTGTTTTATATTAACAACCCTTTTATCTCTGAAAGATTAGCTATAGAAACAGTGTTTTTGTAGTTATAGAATCATGTAATAGTTCAAAGGAAATATTCACATTTATTGGATATGAGAAGCCCCATGGTACAATTAAACTTCTTAGTAAAAAGAACAGTCCTGCTAGAAACTGCGAGTTCTAGTTTCTAGGAATCCTAGTTTCTCTTTTAGGTTGGCAACATCTTTGAGTTGGTGGGGGTCTTAAGGTAGAGCAGAAGAGGAAGAATTTTGGCTCTTTGACAGTTTGTCTATGAAAGTGCTTTCATTGAAAGTGAGTTGTTACTGTGCAGCTCCTGTTAACTCGTTTTTCTGGTCAAGAATATGAGGCAAAGTCCTTATTTTTTAATTCTGCACTGCTCCTTAGATAGCTGTAATCATTTAATAGCTAATGAACTGGTAATAGAAAAGCAGTATACAAAATATAACAATATATTTTAGCATGCCATATAAAGTGCTACTTTACTTTCTCTTTCAGCTAAAAAGAATACAAACAAACTTTATCCTGAACTTCCAAATGATTATGCATCTGCGGGTAAGTACTACGCTTACACTTATTAATGCAGTCTGGAATTTGAGAAGACCTAAAAGTACTGTGAAAGATACCTAAAAATATCTAGCCATACATATTTTTCTGTATTTTTCACATGTTAAAATGAGATTTAGGTCTTGTATGCTCTCCTGAAAATATTCCAGAAACATTATTCTTACTTGCTGGCTTTACATTCCAGCAATGATGTTCTTTTTCTGAAAAGCAAAAAGTCTTTTTGTTTTGTTCTGTAAGCTTGAAAAATACACTGAAAATATCAAAATTGTTTTATGGTACCACCTAATTGAAATGAAAATAAAAGCTGATATAACAAGCTTCTGTCCAAGTCCTTATGCAATGTACTATAATTACTGTTTTAATTTTAAAAGTGCTTCCATAGATCACATCGGATTGTGTTGGCCTAAACACAGATTTACACTGCTTCTTGGGGTTTTTGTATAGAAACATCTCTGTGTTATACCAAAGATATTACTTCTTGGTTCTTCTATTCTGATTCTCTAAAGCAGTTTCAGCTCTAACAGGAAGAATCTTACTCTGTCATATTTGCAGTGTAATTCTCAAGCAGTGGGGTCATCATCAGGAAATATGTAATCTGCTAAGAAGAAACTTAATTATAAAATAGTTATGTTCATTCATCTGCTAAAATGTTCTTTCTTACCAGAACGCTCATCTTTCACAGATAAAAGACTGATAGCTGTTTCCAAGTCAGAGAAATAAATTATTTCTCCCATGAAATACTACATTGATAAATAAATGTGTTAATGGTCTCTGCTAGGATCAAAACCAAGACCAAGACATTCCATATTACATATACAGTCAAACCTCTTCAACTTCGTGCCCCCTAGATGGCGACTTCACATCTTCGCAGCATGATTTTTCAGTGATTAAGGGGTCCTCTTTTCGCAACTGCACATGCGCGAACTGGCATGCATTAATATTCAATTAGGCAGTCATGAATATGCAAATCAACCCGCACAGCCGCTGCAGCGGTGGCTCTGCCAGCTCCCCCCCCCGCATGTCCGCTGCGGCAACTGATACACAGCAAGGCAGTGCCGAAATAGCACCGGGGGGCCAAGGACGCAGGGCAAATTTGCATGTTAATGAGCTGCCAATCTATGTGAACAGAGGGCTTCACGGGAGATGAACAAGGCCATGGTACCACGGTATAGGAGACCCAACTGTACTATCCATATGTTTATATATACAAATATGTACTCACATCTTCACATATTCTATGATCCATTTGAAAATAACATTAATCAAAATATTGTTTTTCTACTTTTGCAAATAGAGCTAAAATCAAGTTTGATGATAGATCACAATGGAAAGTCTATTTCAGGCACAGAGTAGAGATTTTCACTAAAGATTAAGATTAATTATATGTGTCATTACCATTATGCTCCTTTTCCTCTTCTCTCCATACATGCTGTTGATATCTGTGTCTGTTGAGGGGACCAACACAGGAGGATCTTAAGCTGAGCTGTTGATGTGACTTCTGAAGATCAAAGTCTTCCTGAGAATCAAAATTTGTTATTGTGTTGTAGGACTTTTATCAGGAAAAGAGTGCTGGTGATGCTCTAGCAGTCTGTCAGGAGCTGTCATCCAAAAAGAGAGGACAATTGGTTTTCTGGCCATTAAAACTAAACTCTCAGGCTAAAAAAAGCCCTGACCAACTGAGTAGAGGTTTCTAAAACTTACACACGTTTGCTGTTTTTCTGTTCAGGTTCAGGTAACAAGATAAAAATCTTCCCAAACCATCTGTTGATGGCTTTCAAGATTCTTTGAAGTCAAAATACAGACCTGATCAATGGACTACCAAAGATTTCTAACATTTGTAGAAATACACAAGATTATCTTTGAGGAATGCAGGAGGCAGTAGGATCTTGAGTAAATAACTGCATGACATATTCTGTTTTCTTTGGCAGATTATATTCCCATGGGTAACAGTTCAAATGCTGAAGTACTGTGTTTCTAAAGGCTAAAGAACTTTTCTTATCACAAGGAGCAATCAAGGTTGAAGTCAGTTTCCCTGACTGTTTCAACACAGTAGCCTACCCAGGAGGCTGGAAAAGAGTTTCAGCCCCTTTCAGTAGGGTGTATTAATGCTGGGGGATGCAATAGAATGAGCCTTAAGGTCATATCTTCTGTCAGTAATCTGTTTCTACCTGTTTATCATCCAAATTATTTCATTAGAGCTACCTGGCAGCTGTAACATGTGCTAGTCAATCTTCATTGCAGGAGTAATTTCTGCAACAGATGTTCTTCTACAGTAATCTGAAAGAAAAATATTCACATTTTTTTATGTCTTTCTAATTAAAAAACTGCATTTAGATAATTAATAGAAGAGTGAGTGCATATAATCTTTAGAAAGGTACGTTTTAGGTTTAATGGCTGATGCAGGGTTAGATTTTGATGTTGACCAACAGACTTGTCCGGGTTGAGTGTAAAAAGGACTTGCCTTTGGTTGGGGAAATTGGCATTGTGTTACAGGGATTTGGTTTTGCAACAGCTATACAAGTAGTAGAAAGGTTGAAAAATTAATTCTCATTAGGTGGAAGAAGAGCTAGACTTGTGGATGAGTTTTAATCATTTTCTGTGGACCCGAATTATCAAGATAAGTAATGTAATATAACCTATTTCAAATGTAAGAAGAATGATAAGTGAAAACCATGATTTTCTAAATGAATAATGTGATACTTGAACTTAGATGCAAGGAGATTGTTTTCATGTGACTGAATAATGCTTAAGGTAATGCATTTAGTTGTAAAATGAGGTTCAGTAATGTCTTAAATGTTTCCAGAAACTTGGGAATACCACAGATTTTATTTAAATGCAATTTAAAAATTAGACCTTTTGCAATTCTGAGAAATAAAAAACCAAAACAACCACAGCAAAAAACCACAACAAACTAGTAGCTGATACAGTTATTGTGATTCAGTGAAGTATGAAGTTTCTACAGTAGTAGAGATTTTTCTGGAGACTGTTTAAATAAAAAAAATTAGATTTGCTTATAAGTGTGAAAGTTCATGCCTTCTCCCTTACTAACATTAGGGATTTGCATCTTCATTTTTCTACTTGTCCCCTCTTTGATGTAAAATCTCCTAAAAGGGAGATTTCCAAGCTTTCAAAGTCTTTCCAAGCTTTATTTCCACAATCTAGCATTTCTTTTTCTGGATACATGTTTTCTTTGGAGTTCTGTACCGTATCTGTAATGCAAATAACGTATTATTCTTTAGTGACTACCTGGACATCGGGGACTTGGGAGAAGTTTATTTTATTAGAATAATTTTTTTAGATACCTAAGATTCATAGTTTGTCACACTAGACTAATTTTAGATACTAGTTTTTCAGAAATTTTAGATTTCTAAAAAACTGAAAAAATTTCTGAAAAAAAAATTTCTATTTTTTTCTGTCTGGAGTTCTGCCGTGGAGCAATAAGTAATGAAAAATGTAGATAAATGATAACTTGACTTAATCCACCTACCCTTCTAACAGTGTGATGAATGATGTACAGTTCTGAAAACATCACAGTGATGTAGTTTTCCAACTGAACTGGTAGCAGCAGGAATAGTGATCGGCTAGTAAAAACAGGACCTGAGTTGAGGTGAATGTTTGTAAGAAATGAATCATGAACAAGCCATTTGTTCAAATCAGAATTCAGATGGTTTTTAATTCTTTCTTCAGCTCAGATAATCAGAAAATTACTGTTTCACATGTTTGGAAAAAGAATCAGTTAAATTACTATTTATTCACAATTATCAAAACTCACCATAGGCTTGAATTTTTACAATACTGGAAGACAAAATGCTTATTTTAAACACAAAAGCAGTTCTTTTGATAATAGTGAAAGTATTTTAGGTGAATTTGGAGAAAGTAATTACACTGTCTGCATTTTTTAAGTAGTCTTATGATTTGCTTAAGAAATCATGACAACTAGTGACTCTGAATCCTAAGTGTTCCAGGATTTTTTTTTAGATTTTTCTCAGAAACACTGACTTTCTTAACTTCTACTAGTACTTCACTAAATATTTTTAAATTTTTTCTTGAGAAAAAGCATGTGCTGTCTTCTTTTGATTTTTGAACTGATTAAATCACCTACTTGCAGACATTGAACTCTTTATTGCACATAAAAGGAGTAGGGGTGCAATATAACCCCCTGTAATCCAGGAGGAGGTAGTCAGAGACTTGCTAAGCGGCTTGGATCCTCATAAGTCCATGGGACCATACGGGATCCATCCAAGGGTGATGAAAGAACTAGCAGATGAACTCGCCAAGACACTCTTCATAATTTACCAACAGTCCTGGCTTATCTGGTGATGTACCACAAGACTGGAAATTGGCCAATGTGACACCCATCCACAGGAAGGGCAGGAAAGATGATCCGAGCAATTACAGACCTGTCAGTCTGACAGATAGTCCTTTGTGCTATTACGCAACAACTGCAAAATGACCGTGACATTAGAACTAGTCAGCATGGATTTAGGAGAGGTAGGTCTTGCCTGACCAACCTGATCTCCTTTTATGATCTGGTGATTCGCCTGGATGACAAAAAAAAGGCTGTGGATGTTGTGTTCCTGGATCTTGGTAAAGCCTTTAATATGGTTTCCCATAGTATACTTCAGGAGAAACTCTTAGAGTATGGACTGGATAGAAGCATTTTATGTTGGGTTAGGAATTGGTTGGATGGACGAGCCCAGAGTATGTTGGTGAATGGTGCCATATCCAGCTGGAAACCAGTCACTAGTGGAGTCCCACAGGGACCGGTGTTAGGCCTGGCACTGTTCAACGTCTTTGTTGACGATATGGATGAGTCCATCATCAGCAGGTTTGCAGATGATACCAAGCTAGGGGCAAATGTTGAACTGCCAGAGGGTAAGAGGGCCCTTCAGAGGGACCTTGACAGGCTAGAGAAATGGGCAGACTCCAATAATATGAGATTTAACAAGACTAAGTGCCAGGTTCTTCACTTTGGACGTAACAACCCCATGCATCGCTATCGGCTGGGGGATGAGTGGCTGGAGAGTGGTGAAATGGAGAGGCATTTAGGAGTAATGATTGACAGGAAACTTAATATGAGCCAGCAGTGTGCCCAGGTGGCTAAGAGGGCCAATGGCATCTTGGCCTGTATCAGGAACAGTGTGGTCAGTCGGACTAGGGAAGTTGGTCACAACACATCTTGAGTACTGTGTGCAGTTCTGGTCTCCCCAGTTTAAGAAGGATGTTGAGCTGCTTGAGAGGGTCCAGAGAAGGGTGACAAGGATGGTGAAAGGACTGGAGAACAAGCCCTATGGGGAGTGGCTATGGGAACTGGGGTTGTTCAGCCTGGAGAAGAAGAGACTCCCAGTGGTGATCTCTCAGTGGAATGGTCTGCCCAGAGAGGCGGTGGAGTCGCCATCCCTGGAGGTGTTTAAGAGAAGACTCGATGAGGTGATCAGTGACGTGGTCTAGATGGTGGGAGGCTAGGATAGATGGAGTGTGGTGCCCATGGTTCCACGCTTGTGGGCCTGATCCCTGGGTGGGTGTTCACTTGGGAGTTGGACTAGATGATCCTGTGGGTCTCTTCCAACTCAGAATAACCTGTGAACCTGTAAAATCAGCACACTTGAACAAATTAAAAAAAAATAAAATTCGATCTAGGTGGGTCTTTTCAGCAGAAACCTTTCACTTTGGAAATAAAATAAAATATTAACATGTTCTTATTGTCCCCTTAGGCATACATTTGTATTCTTGCATACTGTAAGAAATGCTATATCAAGCCTACTGATGAAGACACAGAAGCAGATGAGAAATTTGTCACTGTTTATAAGAAGCTAAAAAGAAAATCTTTCTTCATTCAATGATTATTTGAGTGATTTGTCAACTTCATTATTAAAAATTCATGCCTTCCCATGTGGATTTGTCTGCAGCTTTTAGGCAACATTTGTTGCGGCTTTCTTCACTATATTAAAGGGCACTTTCCTACCCAGAGAGGCTTTTTTTTTGTTCCACTCTTGTTCCCTTTGGGACATTCATGCTGTAATCAAATGACTTTTTGGTCTTCCTTGGTCTTTCTTTTGATGCTAAACAGAGCGATGAGCTCCTTGTCATAAGTCATTTTCTCTTTCCTCTTAAATTTTAAGTAGTGTTACAAATAGCAATTTCCAAGTTGTGAGCTCACTGAGATCGGTAAGATTTGGGCTCCTAAAAGCTCTAATGAATTCAGAATAAACTCCAGCCCTTATCTTTTTTATTATTAATTTCTTCATTTATTTTAAGCTTCTTGCACATTACTAATCTATGTCAAAACAGTTGAGGCAATATCAACCCTTTTTGATTAGATGCTACCATGAGGTGGTAAGCTCAGTTTTTGTTAACTAAATCCATCTCAGAGATGCTGCTTTTCATAGTTACAGTTCTCCAGGAACCAGGTCTGGCCCAGTTCTCTGTAATTTCAGAGATGATCTGTGTTTCTTTTGGTAATCTATGAATGCCAGATGGTTCAGTGGATCTGTGAAAATCTGCTTCCTGAGAGAATTCCAAGACAGATTTTTATGCTTTCTGAAATGTATTTTGTCAAGGAAACTTGAGGATCTGTATGTAAATTTGCTTTTGTTAGTATGTTATGTTTTGTTGCCAGTAAAAATGTATAGCTAAGCTGACACAATTATGTGGACTAAGAATTCATAGACTGGTTCTGAGGTAAACAGCTTAAAAAAATATCAGTTTCACAGCTCTCTGAGTGCAATAGCATAATTTTTACTTCACCTCCTGTTTCACTTACTTTACTTGCATGTCTGTTCTGCAGTTCATCTTCCATCTGACTTATTATCTTGTTATTTTTAGAGCTAATACCCTCTAGGATAATATTGATCAAAATTGAAAAAGAAAATATAACGTGCAATATGGACACCATTCTATCAGTCTCTGCATGAATTAATACCTCTCATTTTGTCTACTGCTGAGGTTGTTTAACGTAATGAAACAATGGAATTTTTAGTTAGAACTCCTGAAAGAGAGCATCACTCTGTGTGCTTGCAACTTTAAAATAGGCTTGTTTTGCTAAATATGTATTGAGGCAATCACTTTTTTTTTTTTTAAATATGCTTCTCAACTGAGGTTTAGCAAAACTGGTACTATTTTGGAACAACTCAAATTTAAGTGGAAATTTAACATACACCTATTTATATCAGCTGTGCGGTTCTGTGTTTAGAAATGCCTACTGGCAAAAACTTCTGACGTCTGTGCTGTAAGAGAAGTGTGTGTCCAAATCTCTTGATGAGCGATTTTTGACTTGGGCATTTTTATTTTAATTAAGTTTAGGCACCACAAGAGGAAAGTAAAAATATTTCATCTGTTCTGAAGACAATAAAATTCAGCCATCTCTGTTATCTCAGGCTTTTTCTCAATGTAATACCTGAATTTCTGCTTTTCCTTTTTTGTAAAGAAAGCACATCCTTAAAGTCTTTCTAAGATAATGTCCATATGTCAGTGTTTGCTTCTTTCTCTCTGTTCTGGATCAGGATGGTTTTAAATGGTGTTGTCATTCTGAAGTTTCCTTTGCCAACCTGAATTGTAGTAAAATTGAATCAAAAGCTTTTGACTTGAAGTTAGGTAAGATTATTTAATGGTTTTTGTACCTGATATTTTTATAGACCTACAATGGAGAAAGCATCCAGAACTACTTGTTTTTAAGGGCAGAGGAAGACTCCATGGTTCACAGTGAGAGGGAAAATGCAGTTTGCTTTTGAATTGGAAATTAAATCTTCCATGGAAACATGACAAAATCAGATATGTGCATATTCCTTTAGTTGCTGTGGATACGTGCCATGTATTTGAAACTGGAAAAAAACCCACTTTTTATTTTTCAGTTTATGAATTACTCCTTTTCCAAGAAAGGAAGAGATTTGCTGTAGGATCAAGTAGAGCTATTTTACATTGTAAGGAAGAACCCTCATTGAGCTGTGCCGGAATCTGTACCTTCTGTACTATAATTCAATGAGGAACTCCAGCAGATTATAAACTGTAAAATCAGTAAGACCGCTCAGTGTGGCAAACAAGTATTTGTTTTAGAGAATTTTTTTAAAGTGAGATATACCACGTTTCTGTCATAATCCTTCATGACATTGCCTACTAATTTTATAAACTGAAGTATGAGAGTTTTTGTTTTGTTTAGGAGTTTTAGCTAAGCTTGGTCTATTTTTATGTTTTTCATGGCAAGACTTGTGACATGTTTATATTTAGTTTGCAGAAAAATAAAACATCCATCTGGTGGTCCCCCACAGTATTAATTTTCTTGCTATTATGAGCTCTTTCTTAATACTAACCAAACCCAGGAAATCCCAGGAAATTATTTTTGAGACTATTTTTATCCCTGATTCACTTTTACTAGGATCATACTATTACTATCATGAATGTGATAAGTCAGATAATCAAGCTGCTTATGGCTTATGTTGTGGCAAGCTGAGAGGAAATACATAGAATGCAGGACTTCACTGGTCATACTGAAACAAATAACTTGATGCACATAATCAGCTAACTCAAAATACAACAAGGCACAGAGAGATTGAGGTCAAATGTGCTAGAATAAAACTGGGGTCTTTCTCATGTGCATGCGTGGGCAGAAAGCAGTTGCACTAAATACGAAACAGATACTCTGGCAGGGGTAACTATTTTTTAATGGCTTGGAATAAAGTTAGGAAGTTAGAGCTAAAGCACAGGAAAATTTCAGTGCAATCTATGTTTATTTTTTAAGTGTAAAGCACCATTATGATGATAATTCTGTCTCACAGCATGAAAACATGAAATTCTTCATGGGGACATACAAATGTTAAATGGTGTAAGTTGAAGTCTTGTCTGAAGCCATTGTAACACATGCAGATGTGTTTTAGCAATGCTTTAGCATAATTGTGAAGTACATGCTTAAAAAGTTGTTTCAAAGCTGTGGTCTGCATTAGATAGTATTTATTTCTGTGTTGTTCAAGTAGTAGGACAAAAGCAAGTTTAAATTGTGTTCCAATGTATTTATCAAGAAAAGCCTTTGGGAGTATGGGAGCTTCTACTTCATTAATAGTAATGGAAGCCAAACAAAAAGTCTGACTACTTCAAGGAAGTGATAGATATATAGGATTTCTATCCAGTCTGTGGTAAAATGCCTTGTGCATGATTTTCTTGAGATGAAAGCTAAGTGTTCTAAGAAATGGAGATCTTTTTGTAGTAACAGTTGGGTGATGCTTTACACATCCATCTTGATGGCAGGGATAAGAACATCTACTTTAAACTCAATGCTAAGGGAAGACTGATGATACTTTCCTGTATTTGGAAATTCATTAAGCAATAAAATTAGGTGCCACAGTTCCCAAAAAGTGATATGCTCTCTGTCGTGGAGGGACTTGGAGTCCTAAATCTGCCTCGCTGGATGTAACTGGTTCAGTGTTACATCATGCAGATCTGCCAGCTGGATATTGCTGATTAAACTAAGAATGTAGTTTACCTTTTGTGGAAAAACTGTCAGTTCCTGAATAAGAATTAAGAGGATGTGCAAAAAGAAATCATTAAGATAAATACTAATGTAAGCTAAATTACTATGAAAAAAGACTGTTCTAGAAATGTTGCAAGAATGCTTCTCACTTTTACAAAAAGATGAGGTTTCAAAAAACTTCTTACCTGTTCCTAGGGAGTTCCAGCAAAGATTGCATTGAGACTTACCATTCCATTACATTACATTCCATTGGGTTTCTCTTTCTTGTTAACAATTTTACAGTCGGCCCTCTCCCACTTCACGCCCCCCACATAGCGGCTTCACATCTTAGCGGCCTGATTTTTCAGCGATTAAGGAGGCCCGTTTTGGGACTGCGCATGCATGACCTGACATGCATGAATATTCAAAGTAGGCAGTCATGAATATGCAAATGTCTCCCCCTGTGACCCCCCGCGCCAGGGCAGTGACCTAGGGCGGGCCCGGCCCCGGGCCGGCTGCGGCAGAGCCGAGCTGGGCATGCGCCGGTCCCGCAGCGGCTCGGGGGACGATTTACACACTCTCAGGTTAGACATGGTGTCCAAGACTTTCTTGGCGTAGACTTGGTGTCCGAAACCAGACACCACGTCTACCCTGAGTATGGAGAGAGCAGGTCTACCCACTGGGAGTGACACCGGGACAGCAGCACAGGTGGCTCCCCGCACCTGTGTCTCTGGCTGAGCAGGAAAGGGGTTTTTCCCGGCCACAGGCACCAGGAAGCACCAACGCGAACACCGACACACAGCAAGGCAGTGCCAAAACAGCACTGGAGCACCAGGGGGCTGTGCGAGGGTGCGGAGCAAATTTGCATATTAATGAGCTGCCATTCTACACGGACAGAGGGCTGCACGGGAGACGAACAAGACCCGTGGTACTGTGGTATAGGAGACCCAATTGTATTGCCATATTAGGCAATCTCCACTGGAAATTACCTCTACTCTCATGGAAAGGAAGTGAAGTATTAATTTTTTCAGACACTGTGAGGCTTGTATTCCTCCTCTGCCCTGTTCCTCAGTGGTGCATGTTTGTACTTTAAGCAGCTCCTTTGCTTTTTAGCAAGGAAGGTGTCAAAAGGTTATTAAAAATAAGAAAGTAGAAGACTTCTCTGCAACGAAAAATAGAATGGAAAAACTTGCACTGGTACACAGTTTCATGTGCTGATCCCTGCCATAAGGTTCAGACTGTGTCTTCTCTAATTCTGCCAGTTCTGCCATTTGTCAACAACTACAGAAGGATGAGGAAGAATTTGAGATTAGTGGTACAGCTGGGTATGGGACAGCAGAGAAAGTTTGACGGTACTGTTGGGTGAAAAATCTGTCTTCACATTTGTTGCACATTGGACAAATTTGAGTTAGTGGCTGAATGCCATCTGCAGGCTTGAATTTTCTCATGCTTGAACTAACAGATATTTTTTTCACAAATGTAGTTACTGTAAGCTTTTTCTTTTGAAAGAGCATCTACACATCCAATATTTCACTTGACTTAAAAGCACACATAGCATTTCAACATGTTCCTAAAAGTGTGAAGAATACTGTTAATACCAGGCTTAAATTTTAACTGAAAATTGCATAATTATTTGCTGTTTAATTTCTAGAACTTTATTATAACTGTACCTTTTGGCCAGACCAATATAATGAGTAGTTTGTAAATAGAGTTTGGCTCTGCTCAGATGGGAAGTGTAACATGAACACTGTGGGTGATAATGGCAATCCAAGGTGCTTCATCATCACGATGGTGGATGCTGCAGGTTGCAGAGCTTGCACTGATCAGTTTAGGCTCTAGTTCATGAGTCTGTGCTATTTCTAGCCCTTACTGAAGTTGTTCTGTGATTAGTAGGGGTATCTAACTTTCTTCTACCAATTTAGACTGTGATCAAATGATTACAGGTTTGTGCCATGGGATACTGTAAATGGAGGTACAATTGCTTTGGTCACCATTTGGCAGAGGAGGGGAACATCTGCTGAATACTTTTTGAAGTTATAAGTTTATGAAGTTGATGGTAGAGTTAATAATGGCTGTATTTGCAGTAGAGTAACATAAAAGCAATGAAAATAAGTAACTGTGGCAAGAATAAATCATAGCATCCATTTAATCAGCCTTTGAGCCCCTTAGCATAACTAAGTTTTCTATATTATTGCAGGTGTTCCTATAATATAAATGTTATTATGAAACTGCTAGACTTCATATTAAAGTAGTTGGGAGATACTCACTAGTTCCTTTTACAGAAAGTGGTTTCTGAACCTTTCATAGTGACTTGAAATTTCTTCCTGCTTTTTGTCTGTATTTTTTCTTAGAAAGCTTAAATCTTTTTTTTCTCACGCTTTCCAGTTCTTTAGCTAGAATACTTCTCTGTCTGATTCCTTTGTCTGATAGTAGTAACCTCCTTCTGTGAAGCTGTGCAGTAACTTCTTTCATTCTGTGAAGCTCATTTTCATTTCCCCTTGAGAACATGCTTTCCGTTCTTGGTCATCTACTTTCTCACCCAGTTTTAAACATTGATGATGAGGATTGTGAATAGACCTTCAAATGAGGCCTTGTACAATAATATTATTTAGTCTGTTACCATATGAGACACGTCTTTGCCTCATATAATTTCATTATTTTAAACAATTTTTCGAACCAGTCCAGAGAAGTGTTTCTACCTGCAGGGCTGAAAGAAAATTTGGGTCAGTACTTCACAAAACATTTTCCTAGAAAACTAGCAGAAACTGTATAGAATTGTTGCATTTACAACTTTTTTTTTTTCTTGAGGCTGTAGATTGTTTTCCAGACTGGAGTAAAAGCTAAGACTTCCATCAAGTGAAGTATCTTATGTGCCATTTGACTGACAGTATAGAGATTTGAGAATCAAAATGCAGAGACAATGTATTTAGGTTGAGATGCTAACTTGGTATGCATAGAGGAAACATGGAGAAGCTTGTCAACTTAAAAGATCTGCAGATCATTCCTAAATCATCTGTTTAATCTGAATAAAACAGAGCTGAGTTCTTGTCACTGTACTTTTCAGAAAATGAAGGTTATGCTTAGCATTGAATCTCAGCTTTTGCAGTATGATTTCAGCACAGACATTATGTACATGAATGTAGTCTTGAACATGATAAGGGTCTTTACATTGATACGGTTTATTTGGCCATTTCAGTTTGAATTAAAATGTAGTTGTTTTTTGAAGAGGCAGAAAAATTGAAAAAGTAGTCAGCAAAAGTACTGTTATGGAATTGACTCTTGCAAGCAGGAGGTGGGGTTTTTTATATCCCAAATATCAAATACATCCACAGATGCTTAACAAAAAAGGCACTTCTTTAATGCAAAAGCTGAGTGTGCTGAAATAAAGATAGAAAGCATTCCATCAGCACATGAAGATGATGAGCCAGCATGTTCTCTAGTAGGCCAGAAACTCAAAACCAGCGAAATATGTTTCATACTGAATGAGCTAAATTTGCACAGTGACTTAAACTTTAAATATAGTCAGGTCTGTTTCAACCATCAGTTTTGTTTGCTAGACATGATGCTGTTGAGGAGCAACAAGAGTTGGTAACATGGAATCTGCTTTGAAATGATCCATTTCCAGTGTATATAGAAGAGGTCAAAAATACTTTGAGCCATTTTCTAGGTTTTGTGAGTCTCTTATGTTAACAAAGTGTATATACCTCCATTCCATGCATTGCGAATTTGCAGCTGATGGTGAATGTATCTGTTGAGGCTTTGGAGCAAAAGTGAGATGGTGTACCTTGTATGGGACATCTCTGCCTAAGTTGCTTTGAATAGGTTTTTTTTCCACCCACCATGTCTTTGTTAATGGAGAATGTAGTTATTAGTTTATTGTGACCATCAGCTGGAGGGCTTTGTAATGCTGGAAACCTGAAAGGTTCAAGTTCAAGTAATACATAACAAGTTCAGTTCAAGTAATACATAATATCCAGCTCTTCGAATAATACAGAAAATAAGATTTGCTAAGACAGTCCCAACAGAAGTGGAAGAGGGCTTATCGTTTTGTTTTGCTCTTCTTTCTAGAACTGGGGTATATGTTTAGTACCAAGACATATTAAAGAGTGTAGTTCCTGGAATTATATGGGCCTTCCTTGATATTATCTGTGTACCTTGAACACATTTTCCAGGTGGCTGAATTAAAGGAAAGATTGTACCCATTGTCCCCAGAAAGGAGGACCCCAGTATGTAGAGACTTCTCAACCTCACTTCTGTGCCTGCAAAGATCGTGAAAGAGATCTTTCTACAAGCTATGCTGAGGTACATGGAGAACAGGGAGATGATTCAATGAAGTCAGCAAGGCTTCACCAAGGGCAAGTACTGTCTGGCCGACCCAGTGGCCTTTTATGATGGAGTGACTGCATCAGTGACAAGTGAAGGGCTACAGATGTCATTTGTCTGGACTTCTGTGAAACCTTTGACATGATCCCCCACAAAATCTTTCTTTCTAAATTGGAGACATATGGATTTGATGAGTGGACTGTTTAGTGGATAAGAATTTGGTTGGATTGTCACATTGGGAGAGTAGTGTTCAACAGCTCAGAGTCCTGATGTACAATCAGTGACAAGTGGTGTTCCTCAGGGGCCTGTATTGGGACAGGTGTTATTAAATATCTTTATTAATGACATAGACAAAGGGATCTGCACCATCCACAAATTTGCAGATGACACCAGGCTGAGTGGTGCAGTTGACACACCTGAAGGATGAGATGCCATCCAAAAGGACCTGGACAAACTTGAGAAGTGGGCCTCATGAGTTTTAACAACACCAAGTACACGGTGCCGCAGCTGTGTCAGGGCAATCCCCAGTAGCAATACAGGCTGGGGGATGAACAGATCAAAAGCAGCCCGGCTGAGAAAGACTTGGCTGTGCTGTTGGATGAGAGACTGGACATGAGCTGGTAATGTGCACTCACAGCCCAGAAAATCAAAAAAAACATGGCCAGCTGCTCTTGTGAGACCCCCATATTGAGTGTTGCATCCAGGTCTGGGATTCCCAGCACAGGAAGAACATGGACCTGTTGGAGCGAGTCCAGAGGAGGCCACCAAGTTTGATTAGAGGGCTGGAGCACTTCTCCTATGAGGAAAGGCTGAGAGAGTTGGCGTTGTTTAGTCTGGAAGGAGAAGGCTTTGGGGTGACCTAATTGTGATCTTTCAGTACCTAGAAAGGACATACAAGGAGATGGAGAGGAACTTTTTACAAGGGCATGTAGTGATAGGACAAGTACGAAGACTTCAAAGTAAAAGAAGTTAGATTTCATTTAGATATTTAGAAGAAAATTTTCACCGTGAGGGTGGTGAGGCACAGGTTGCCCTGAGAAGTTGGGAGTGCTCTGTCCCTGGGAATGTTCAAGGCCAGGCAGCAGGGGGACCTAAGCAAGCCTAGTCTGGTAAAAGGTGTCCCTGCTCATGGCAGGGACATTGGGATTGTATGATCTTCCAACCCAAACCATTGTATGATTCTGTGATCTTGAAATTGCCTTAAATCTACAGCTGCTTCAACAAAACAGGCATCTGAACAATTCTTTGCCCATAAGAGATTGTAGTGTGGACCAATGCAACTCATGCTTTTTCTCCCTCTTCAGAGCAGGTTTTTGTAGTTGATAGCAAAGTAGGCATTTCAGCAGCATTTCATGAGTTCTGCTTGACCACAGTGATAGTGAAGCTCATTTAACCTCAAAAGTCCAGCCTGATTTCTTAGTCATGAAGAACTAATTATTTTCAGTTTTCAATGTTGGATTTAAATACTTTGAGTTTCTTGAGAAGCCTCTTTTTCAAAAAATAGAGAAAGACGTGGTTTTGTTTATTAATCCGAAAGAAGCCATAGTTATTGTCAAAGAACTAAGGTAAAAGATTATTTGTTCTGAGTGTGATTTGCTGAATATCGTGTCTCCTGATCTTTGATCAGATGAGCATTATTGGAGATTATTTAGATCAATGGTGGCATATGACATACTTCAAGTATCTGTACAGAATATATCTGATTATAGCAGATTAGTACCTGTAGATATAAAATGTCAAATCTACTCTGCATATTTAGGCCTTCCCAAACATCTGTTTAGTGAAATCCAATGTTGTTGTTTTGTGTATGCTGAGGGTTTTTTGAGTTCAGTCTGCATTAAAAAAAAAAAACAAAATTAAAAAGGCCATTAAGGAAATTAATAGTTTGATGTGACTAAGACATTTGAGATTTCACTTGTAAGATTGAACACTTGGTTTGTAATTTGTCCAGAAACAACTAAAATTAAATTTGTAAGTAGGTATACATCTGTTCTGCTCTAGAAGCTGAGATAGCTATCATGCAACACCTGCAGGGTGGACAAGACATCAGGCCCAGCCAACATGGGTTTAGAAGGGGTAGGTCTTGCTTGACCAACATGATCTCTTTTTATGATCAAGTAACTCGCCTGGTGGATGAGAGGAAGGCTGTGGATGTGGTGTATCTGGATTTCAGTAAAGCATTCGACACAGTCTCTGTTATGGTTTAGGGGTTTTTCTGCTGCNGTTCAGAGAAAGGCAACTAGGATGGTAAAGGGGCTTGAAGATAAACCCTACGAGGAGAGGTTGAGGGAGCTCGGTCTGTTTAGCTTAGAGAAGAGGAGGCACAAGGATGACCTTATTGCTGTCTACCTATCTAAAAGGAGGTTGTAGCCAGGCGGGGGTTGGTCTTTTCTCCTTGGTCTCTGGGGACAGGACGAGAGGTCATAGTCTTAAGCTTCAACAGGGAAAGTTTAGGCTTGATATTAGGAAAAGATTTTTTACTGAAAGAGTGATCCGGATGTGGAATGGGTTGCCCACAGAGGTGGTTGAGCCACCAACCCTGGATGTGCTCACGGAGAGGCTAGATGAGGTACTGAGTGATATGATCTAGATGTAAAGGATAGGTTAGTTGGATTATAGGTTGGACTAGATGATCTTCAAGGTCCTTTCCAGCCTTTTCTATACTGTGATACTGTGATAAACCCCTTTTGTCTTAAGCTTGAAGCTGAGAGGTAAGAGCTAAGAATTTGGAAAATGAGCACATTGGATGGAGAAAAGAGCTCATCTGTGTACTGGTGTGATTCAAGAATTGACATTATTTTCATGAATTCTAGTATTTAGGATAGAGTTACGCTACGATTTTTCTTTCTAAATAAGAGTTGCTTAAGGACTTTTTTCCTAAGTTGCCATTAGAATGGATAATATTTTGTTGCCATAGAGGAACTGAAAAGTTACTTTCTTCAGGGTCACAGTGTGTAATGTAGTACAGTATGGTTCTACTTTCCTCCCTTTTCTCCAGCCCCTGCTGGCTGATGTGTTGGCTTGTCCTGAGAGAAGAAAGCCTCTTTACTATCTTCTTGTTCTCTGTGTAATAATGACATTTTCTTTTATCCTTCCTCTGACTTCCTTACTTCATTTCCATCTTAAGTGTGAACAGATCTTTTGCCACTTTCCAAAGATGCTGCTACTTAGGGCCTATTGCCAGACATAGTGAATGATAAAGCCTGAGAACAGACCAAAAAGGGGCCAGTAAGTGAATCTCAGTATTTTAATATTTATTGTTTCTTCTTATCATGACATTGTAACTTAGGTAATTCAGTCATTTGACTTAACTTTTCTGCATCCTAACTGTAAACATGGACTCAACATTACCTTTGTGGCTCTGACACCTAGCTTTGACCCAAAGGTGACATTACTTAAAAAATGTTTGTTAGAAACTGTTTAAAAATTATAAATACTTTGAATTCAAATATCATCAGAGCGTGGGCTATTAATTGCATCGAACTTCTGCATCCATAAAACATTAAAAAATGTTTAAGACCTAATTAAGTCATTATATCCAAGATGCCAATTTTCTGAAAGCCATTTGCAATGAGATACTGTATCTGTCATGTTCTTATTGTTGCATGTGGTCATAAAGGGGATATTTTGAGGCAGTGTTGTTTCAATATTTCATAATACTGTATCACTTTGGAATTGTTTTTTATTTCTTTTTTACATTCCAGGAAGTAAATGAGCAAGTCCATTTTAATAAAGCAATTATCTAATATATGCAAGACATTTCTAAATTTGAGGAGGTACTTAAACTGATAGTCGCATCCATTACAAATCATATATTTTCTATTTAAATAAGAGAGTACTGTTTTCAGTGGCAGTTTTCATCATTTTCATTGCTTTCTATGCTCATGAGTGGAAAAGTTGGAAAAAAGAGTTATTTTTTTATACGTCCATGTAGTAATAAATGTACAAGTATGTACTTTTGCAGCTTTACTTCTTTAGACTTGAGAGTATCTTTTTATGTGTTTCCAGAGGTATTCTGTATATATTTGACTCTTATCATAATGTAAATGAAATAGTTTCCATTGCTTTGTTTCTAAGGAGACAAGTTTCATTGCATATATACATATTTTCAGATACTGAACAATTTCTAAGGTAGCTTTTAGAATATTAGCATAGTGTGTCTTCAATTGTTTCTTTATTCTAATTCGGAATGAGACTCAAACTTAATATGATCAAGATCACTATTAATTTGCATATTTTTAATTTACAACTAATATTCATTCCTGTTTTAAAATGCTTTAAAGCAATTACAAAATGTAATAGTGACTTAAGGTATGAGAACCTTAACGTTAAAGGACTTAGGAGGTTTCAGGAAAATGGCACGTTGGAAAAAATTTTTGATTTCCTCAAAAACCCAGCACTAAACCTTACATCTTTATGCCACACACTCCCTCTCTGTTCCCTGCCAGTGCTCCTTTGGCTATTCCTGATGCAATTCACCTAAGAAATCACAGAATCACAGAATCAATAAGGTTGGAAAAGACCATAGAGATCATCAAGTCCAACCTATCACCTGTTACCTAATCTAATCAAATCTCCATACGGCATTATTTTATGTTCATAAGTTATTTTCATAACTGCTCTTCTACATAATAGTTCAGACTTTAAATATGATGGAAACCAAGAAGGTAAGGTTAGGTATAGTAAAAGGTAGGTACTCCTCAGTATGGCTGGTCATACAGAACCAAGGTGTTGGATTTGCCTTGAAAAAGGTGCTGTGTCACTGAGACTATTGGTACTTTCAGCTTCATAATACTTTGGAGAAAAGAGAGCCCAAGAATTAGCATTGTATTGGACAATACACCATCCAGTTTCTCTCTTCATATTGGTGGTCCAGTGCACGATTAATGCTTCAACTTAAACCTGATTAATGCTTTTTGTAACTATTCTCTAATATCTACATGTCAGTTTTAGGCTTGTTTCCTTAATCTCTTTGAAAGAGATGTACCCTTTACTTCATGTGCTAGTATTTCCTCTTATGGTCAGAAAACAGATAAGAGGCCGGTCACTAGTGGGGTGCCTCAGGGTTCAGTGTTGGGACCTGTCCTGTTCA
>WEKX01012696.1:41791-52309 GCA_013390025.1 Pitta sordida
TCTGTACGTGGCCAATCTATACCACATGGCCTTACACTCAAAGACCCTGGCACCCTTCAACTGACTGATAGAAATATAAACAGTGTATCTGTTCTACAGTGACTTTTTAGAAAATGATTTTGTTCTGCAGTAAATGTGCCATAATTAAAGATAGTTTTATTGCTTTTTCATTCTCCCTGGGACTGGCAGCACACTCAAGAGGCCGTAAATTCACTCCATACCCCACCAAGTCTTTTATTTTTAGCAGTAGTCCTTTGCAAAAACTTCAGAGCATTAGGGTATATGAAGATTAATAAAAATGAAAGGATACTGTGGTCAGAGCAGTTTATTATCAGTCATATGCCATACCCATGTATGCTAGAGCATTGAGTATATATGCTGGCTGCTGCACTAATTGATCTTCAACCAAAATTTCTGTAGTTGTGTTTCGACCACTGTGTTTGTGGAAGTGTGGTGTGTGTATTCAGATATCAATAACTAAGGATTTTCCACAATGTAGTTTGTTTTTATTGCAGCATGCATACTCATAAATCTCAGTGATTTTGGTATCATATGCTGTATGTAGCACTGCAGCACCATCTGGTGTGAGTTGCAAATGTGGTTTCTGTATATGCATTCAGCAATCTTTACATTGAATATAACAATTTTACTTAAAACCATTTTGTATAAAACTGAAATTGGGAAATAAGAACATGAAATATCTCCCCCTTGTAATCTATATGATAGATTTCGTAGCAGTGTGTCTATATGAGGCATGGGATGCTGCAATCTGGAGGCAATAAATATGCACTCTATGTGCTTTGTGCTACACAACTACAAAATTGAAATTAGAATATTTGTGAGGAAAAAAATGAAATCCAGCTGTAGTATGGGAAAAAGTTGCTAGGGAAAATTAAGTAGAAATGGTTATGAAATAGGTGACAGGAATAAAGCTGAAAAATGCTTTTAAATGACAGCAGGTAGCAAATGGGGCAAGGACACAGAACTGAATGTTCATATTCAGCAATAGTGCTTTGAGGTCTCTGTATGTTTGGAAAGATATAAATGTATAGGGACAAAAAGTGGGAAAGAAAACACATAAAACAATATTGTTCATATGACAGAGCAAACAATAATTGGAGGAATGGTTTTGATGCATTGAATGCACTCGCACACTTTAATTTCTCACACATGCTTCTTTTTTCCCACCTTTTCATGCTTTAATTTGTGTCAAGTTTCCCTTCATTTTTCTTCCTACTTCTACTGAGCTGATTTCAGAATACTCACAAGTTTGTGTAAAAGGAATTACAGTCTTAATGCAATTTCAGCCATGGAGGAAGTAACTATTAGTTGCTGCCATTGCTGTGAGTCCAGCATATTATAGTGGTCTTGACAGCTCCTCTTTGGAACATAATGAAAAGAAGCTTCTAGCAGTTTCAGTCTCCTCTTTTTGCTCTGTCAGATTCCTAATTTTTCCGAATATATTAAAATATTTTGGGCAGTTATAAATATGTAGTAACTGTAATTCTCCTTGAGTGATTATTTATTTCAATATTTAGGTGATGGAAATACATATGTTTAAGATCTCAAGGTACTTTTTGTGGGTTTTGCTATGATTTCCTCAATTGAAATACCTAGCTTCAAACCACACTTCACATAGGAGCACATAGTATCATCCCACCTGCATCAAATGCTTGAATTCTTTGAGGAAGATCATGTAATTGTTGAATACTGAGTCTGTCAGCCTTTCAAATGTGAAAGTAAAAGAGGAGGTCGGGTCTGGGCAGGTCCCGCGAGTTATGAAATCTGTGAAGATATTAAACCCATGAATATTCAACTACTCCCTGCCTGTAGCCACGCACCCTCCACTAATAATGTCTGGAGGGGCAGTCCTGGGAGTGTGGCTCGCACTGTAGCACCTCATTGAAGCAGAGGAAGAGCCCTTTGGTGCTTCCTGGCCATGAAATCCGGGGTCTGAGACATTCTGCACACGTGCGCGGTCTCACAACTCACTGAGTATCCAACCGCGATTAATTGAATACGTGGATATGCGAGTCGCGAATATGTGGGGATCACTGCATTTAGAAAAACTGTATTGCTGCCTTTTTAGATAGGAGTAACTGATGGACATACGGACCTGATAAACATAGTTTTATTTTCACATAAAAAGAAATAGTGTTGTGTGACTTTAGATCTTGAATATAGATATCAGGATAGCATTTCATTTGTCTACAACCAACTCCCTCCCAGCACTTGGCCAAATAATTTTGTATTAGTTTTTGATGATGGCTACAAGTGTAGAACATGAAGAGAAAGAACTGAGCTGTAGAATGAACATATATACTGACAGCTTCCAGGGGGAAAAAAACCTATTTTCTCCTCTGTCCTCTTTTGGATACAGTTTGTGTTTGTGAGCCTTGGAAGAAAAGTATTTTTCCTCTTTCTTTTGAAATGATAAAAGCAACAGGAAGATCTGGATATCTGTTGTTGAAGTCAGACTGCAAAAAAAAATTTAAATCAACGCTTCTCTCACCATCCTTTCTAGCTTTGTGCTTATACTGTGTAGACTAATATGAGCTTGGCTTTCTCCTTTTGCACCAGTTTTGACAGCAAGCAGATGCAGCTAATGCTGAAAGCCTTTGATCTTGCATGCTTGAACATTTGTGCAGCCATCATGTCTGTATGAGCAATACATCCTGAAATCTCTCCACCTGACTGTGTAAACATCTTATTTCCTCTTAACTAGCCTTCCATTGCACCTTCAATTTTTCACTTTAAGGTGCATTCATGCAAGAGATTTAACTGTTTTCTAAGTCAACATTACGCAAATGCAACCCACTCGTATAGTTCAGGAAGGGTTTTTTCAGTAATGGTTTGTATGCTCAGGTTATTTTGGAGTTTTTTTCATTTTCCTACTGTCATTTGAGAATATTGTATTTAAGAACTTGGTGTATGTGAAGACACTAACAGTTTCCTTTTAGTAATTTACTTTTATTGAATTTCTTTAATTTCAGATAACTCTAGGAGTGATCCAGTAGAAGTGACAGCACTTTATTCATTTGAAGGACAACAGCCAGGTGACTTGACTTTCAAAGCTGGAGACAAAATCACAGTCACAACTAAAACAAATTCCCAGTTTGACTGGTGGGAAGGAAGAATAGGAGGACAAACTGGCATCTTTCCAGCCAATTATGTTGCCATAAGTAACAACTGAATTTGTACACAATAAAAAGTTGAGGCAATAATGTATCTACCCTGGAAAATATATTTTAACTTCTCAGATTTTATGAAAATGAGATTCTTGATCAAGACTATTCTGACAAAAAATGAAATGCATTGAATGGCGATATGGAGTAGGTGATAGTCAATTGATGAGTTTTATTTTTGAGCAAGTTGCCATATAAAAAGTTACTCAATTTGTGTCTAGTTTCAATTCTGTAGCGTTGTATGAATTTATTTTTTACATGAGAGAAAAAATTCAAACAATTTAGAACTGGACATGCTGAAAAAATACTGATTTTTGTTAAATTATAACTTATGGTCTCTAATAAATTGACTTCAAATCTCTGAGTTGGAATTTTTTATTTTTACAAAATGCAGGTATAGCAGATGAAATTGCCTTTATACTTGGTTTTAAAAATAACTCTAGACATTGCAGTTTCTCTTAGTAAAAAGAAAAACTTTTCTTAGTTGGTCTCTAATGTTTGTCATTGTTAGGCATACAAAGAGCTCTTTTTAAACAACTCTGTAACAGTTAAGCAGTTCAGCTCCTCTGACAGCTTGTCTTCTAGTGATTTCATTTTTTGACGAATTTAAGCACTTCTGATTTTTTTTTTAATAAAATGCATGAATAGTCCCCCAGAACATACATAAATTCTATTCCTGTAGGCATAGAGAAATTTCTGCCTGGTGAGCTTGAATTATTCCTGCTTCTTATTTAAAACTTTAAGGGAATTAAAGTTTAATCTTTAAGGAAAGAGCGGGGTAAACTCCAGAGTAAATAGAGTGGATGTATGGAACATTAATGTACAGCATTATCATTCTCAAATTTCAATTGAATGTTGAGTATATTTGTAAATCAGCTTCATTTTACAGATAAAATTTTAAAGTTGATGTGACAAATCAGAGCAGAGGTGAGAATGAGACTTGGGGTTTTTGAAAGCCAGTTTAGTTTTTCTCGATGCTGAATATACTCAATTGGCCTCTTATGTGGAGTTAATGCCAAGATGATAATTATACTCCATCAATCTCAGCATTTCTTTTTTACTTGAAAATGTATTTTGTTAAATCCTTGTTTCTTCGAACAGTGCCATGAGTAACATAAAGTGTGTGATTTTTGCAGCAACTAAGTTAAAGTTGATCTGCTGTTATGATCTACTAATCTAACAGGTAATCTTTAGCTTCAAGTTATTCCATATGAATGGCAAGACTAAGCCTAGTGTAGACGAAGATTTATCATCATTAGGAAATCATTCCATTCTACTCATTGGCAAAAATTTCTGGGTTTCTGTCAGACTAGGCCACACATATTTGATAAACAAAAACAAAATGAGACAGAAGAGACTGAAACCATAGTTTACCATCTTTCAATTAAAGTCCTTTATATGCTTTTCTTCATAGACCATACACATGTGTGTGGTCTGTCTTCAGGTAGATACCACCACCAGAAAGCCCCATACTGCCTGCATGAAAATATTTTCCAAGCTGTGAGAAAGAGTGTTGTGGAAGTATTAATATATGCCTTTAGAAGGACTGTTGAAGCATCTGCCAGTTTGAGGTGAGAAAGGAATTTAGGAGTAATGATTGACAGGAAATATGAGCCAGCAGTGTGCCCAGGTGGCTAAGAAGGCCAATGGCATCCTGGCCTGTATCAGGAACAGTGTGGTCAGTATGACTAGGGAGGTTGTCCTTCCCCTGTACTCGGTGCTGGTCAGACCACATCTTGAGTCCTGTGTGCAGTTCTGGGCTCCCCAGTTTAAGAAGGATGTTGAGCTGCTTGAGAGGGTCCAGAGAAGAGAGACAAGGATGGTGAAAGGACTGGAGAACAAGCCCTATGGGGAGCGACTGTGGGAACTAGGGTTGTTCAGCCTGGAGAAGAGGAGACTGGGAGGTGACCTGATTGCTTTTTACAACTACCTGAAGGGAGGTTGTGGGTCTCTTCTCTCAGGCTGATGACACCAGAACAAGAGGACATGGCCTTAAACTATGCCAGGGGAAGTTTAGACTGGATGTTAGGAAGAGTTTTTTCACAGAGAGAGTGATCTCTCATTGGAATGGACCGCCCAGGGAGGTGGTGGAGTCGCCGTCCCTGGAGGTGTTTAAGAGAAGACTGAATGAGGAGCTCAGTGACATGGTCTAGATGTTGGGAGGCTTGGATGGATGGAATGTGGTGCCCATGGTTCCACACTTGTGGGCCTGATCCCTGGGTGGGCATTCGCTTGGGAGTTGGACTAGATGATCCTGTGGGTCCCTTCCAACACAGAATAGCATGTAAAGCAGGTTCTGTCTTTACCTATCTTTGACAGACTGCACTGCTTCTTAAGCCAGAAAACACTAAATAATCCACTACCAATACTCAGTGAACACGATTTGTAATAGTATCATAGACCCAGGAGGTAGATATGTCACATATTCACAAAGAATAACTCCTGCATTTGTGCTACCCCATTGCTGCAGTTTAGCTAGGCAGTATAAGCAAAGCATCCACTAGAAGAATTGTGTTGCAATACTTCATTAGTCATTTCCAGAAAGCTGACTGCTTTTTCAGCCAGTGCATTTGCCTTTGTGTAGAGTTGTTAAAGCTTCTTAACTCATCTCAAGTGTCTTCTTCCACAAAACTGTCAGAATTTATGAACTTTCACTGAAAAATATTGTTTATGTAAATTCATTTTCTTGGGTTGCCTTAGCTGAATTTGGGGAAAAATGAGGGTTGTCTATTGTAAGTGTTCCTGATAGTCTTTAGAATCTGCAGGATATCACTGATTAATTACTAAATCCAAGCTGCATTTTGAGGGGGAAGTAGTAAATGGGACGCATATTTCATAACTGAAACAAGTCTCACTTTGTTTAAATATGATACATATAGGAAAGAGAAGATTCAGCAAATTAACCTAATGCAAGAAGAGCTATTGGTTGTCAAAAATAAACCTTCTTGGAGCACTACAGAACTCTCCTGCCTGATTCTAAACGTCTTTGACAGAGGCTGGAGAAGGTCACATCAGTGGGCTTAGCCTAATTCCAGAAGTGTTTTTACAGTAAAAACACTTTACAATAAAAGGCAATATGAACATTTTGGTGGACTAAGAGATCTGTATGGAACAGGTGGTTGTATTGCAGGCTCTCTGCAGTAGGTCTAGGAGCAAAAACCTAGAGGTACACAGAGTCACCCATAAAACACACATTCTGGTAAGAGGTTTTTCATCGGGGAAAATCCATGCATGTGTTCCTTGGCTCCAGGATGCCTGATCCAGAGGAAAGAGAAGATATGGAAGATGGTGCTTCTTGCACAAAGTGTTTAATGTGTTTGTTGACCAGTTATGAGGTGCCTAGCATCTGACTTTTAGGGAAGGATTGGGAGGATGGATGTCTGTAGCATCAAATACGTATAAATCTGTACGAGAAAAATAAAAATGAGTTATGGAGCCAGAGGATTCCCTCAAGGAATACTCTATTAAAGTTACAGATATTAGAGATTAAGTACTTCTGCTGTGGTGTTGCACAGATTCAATTAATCACTTGCTCTTATAAACAGTTACCTTCAGTATACAAAACTACTATATATATATGTCTATATATATATAATACAGGTACCTTCTGTACTTATTTTGTTGTTAAATTTTATATATGACAGCTCAGTTTCCTGTAGTCTTCATGGGCTTTTTTTTGAGAAAAAGGTTCCCAAGTGATTCCCAAAGGTTCATATTTGGGACTGTGCTCTGTGTTCAAGATCATCAGGTAACTTAATTGTAGTTCATATTAACATGAAGTGTTTCATCATCCTAAAGAGTCACAGAGATCTTTCTTTGAGGAAATCTTGTGGCGTGTCCTTTAAATTTTGAATTTCATGGTGCCCAGGAGTATTTTTTTGGATTATACAGATGGAAAAGAGATTTAGACTGGACATTAGGAGGAACTTTTTCACAGAGAGGGTGATCTCTCAGGGGAATGGGCTGCCCAAGGAGGTGGTGGAGGCACTGTCCTTAGATGTGTTTAAGAATAGGTTGGATGCTGTACTTAGCAGCATGACCTAGATAATAAGATCACAGAATCACAGAATCACAGAATATTATGAGTNTTGCAGGCTGGACTCTTTGCTCTGGAGGAACTGCGCATCAGCCTCCAGCTTTGCCTGGTGTCTGACTGCTTGCTGCAAAAGCAGCTCTTTTGCCTCTATTTTTGCCTGAAAATCCCTGAGGGGAAAAAAGCAACATGGTTGGGGCACCCAGAGCATACTTTCAGATTGTCACAAGGTAGAGACATCCCTTCTCACCATGCGCAAAGCAGGAGATGAGAGCTTGGTTGGAAGGCTGCTGAGACTGTAGTGGAGGGAGGGTCTTCAGGGACTTTTCTGCCACTGACACATTGGCAAAACAAGTGGGAGATCCAACAGGGATGGGAGAAAGTGTAGGCACATTTTCCCCACGCCACCAAAAGGACCCCTCCTACCTGAGCTTGCTCTGGGTGTGCTTGAGAGCGATGCACTGTTCATCCAACTCCCTGCCAAGCCGCAGGCAGCGTCTCTCAGCTTCCTCCAAATCCAGCCTCGCCTTGTCCCTCTCCCTGGCGATCTGCCTCACCTGGATCCAGAGGCACTGCAGTAAGATAATGTGTTATTGGTAGGATGGTGGGTTGGTAGCAGGATGACAACAGGTTAGGTAACAGGTTAGGTTAGGTAACAGGTGATAGATTGGACTCGATGATCTCTATGGTCTTTTCCAACCTTACTAATTCTGTGATTCTGTGATTCTTTGAAAACAGATGGGTCACTGGACTGACATATCAGTATTGCAAGTTGTGCTACAAAGCATCATCCTTCTGATATGCCAGGCTGGTGTGTACTCACTAGTACATGTGCATATATTGATGGCAGGTTTGCAAGAAATCATTCCACCAACTCTGGCCTTTTATAAAATATCAAATGATTTGTCTGCTAAAACCATTTGAATTCATCCTCCCTTGCTTGGTTTCTAGTGGACTCAAAGATGTTTCTCATGAGAGTTTAGAGGGCCAAAGAACTTTTTTTGAGGTACATCTTAGATTATTACAGCCTTTAACATCTATATCTATTTGTGAAACATTGCTTACAACTGGAGAAAGATAAAGGGAAGAAGTTAGTCTTATTCCTCTTTTAACAGTTTCTGTAGTCTTACTAAGCTGTATTTTCCTACATACAAGTTTTCAAACCTTAGTTTGAATTACTTCCTAAGCTCCCTGCTGCCTACACAAAGACATTTCTGGAGCCTGAGACATGTCTAAATGATGTAGCTTCTCCACCAGTTTGAGTTTGCTCTGTGAATCCAAGTTTTTCCTCATGAGGCTGCTCATGAAAACTTACCAGGAAATATATATTGATGGTAACAAGACTATTTACCACATCTATACAACAAGAGTTCAATAGACAGAAAGATCCTAATTCATAAAAAGCCCCCATCAGCTTTAGGACTAAGACTCATGCTTCTTCTGTGTTTTATGTGGTTTCAAGTCATATATCAGCTTAGTTTCTTCAAATCCACCCTTTCCAAAGAATAACACTGCTGTATCTTGTTGTTTGTCAAAATTTACATTAGCTGACTACAAGGGTGTTAGTTTTACAAGGAGAATCCATTGAAAAAAAATTTTCAGAAAGAAAAACACAATTATTAAATATACAGAGTTTTACACATTTGTAATGATGAAATGGTTAATATCTGATAGTTCCATGCTTCCAATATTTTCAATATTCAGAGTATGTAGACAACCATCTGTCAAATTATGAAAATAAGAACAGTGTAAGAAAAGATCAGCTTAAAACCCAAAACATTCATCCTGATACCAGTAGAAAATACAAAATGCGGATAGAAAACTGAAAAATACACCTTTTCTCTTTCTTGCAGGTATTTTATCAGCCAGTTGTTCAGATAGGAACAATGTTCACCTATTGTCAACAAATCTTCCTTCCACATCCATTTCAATGCACCCACTTTAATTATTTAAAATAGTATCTGTGCTTTCAGAGATTTCAAAAGGTTTTTTATATCTCATTCAGTTTGTTGAGAACTGGATGAACAGGAGATCCTAGAGGAGTGCAATCAGTGGCATAGGATCTGGTGGACGGAGCCTTGGGCAACCTGTCTTTTCCTGAGGTCTCATCTCTCTCAGCTTCAAGCCCATGGCTTCCCTCACCTTTTCTTCCCTGCCACCCCTGTTGGCTTGGGACCATTTGTTTGTTTTCTGGAGAAGGAAATTCCCACCATTTTCCTTGGTTGGGATGGCCATGGTCTTTTTGCAAGTGGGACACCTTACAAGCAACAGCTCCTCCAGAGTATGGGGAGCTCCTGTGAGCTCTGAGCAAGGGAATTCATTGTTCATCCTGTTCCTGGAGCTGTACTGGTTGGGCATCCCCTCTTTGTGGTTTAGGGAGGTTGGCAGAGTGATTCCTTCACTGCAGGAATGTCTCTTCGGAAGGGCTCCAGCTTCTTGTCACTAGCAGTGTCTGCCGAGGTTCAGTACTGGGCTCAGTATTTTTTAACTTACCAGAACTTTTTCATCAATGATTTGGATGAAAGGATAATTTGGATGCCTCCTCAGCGAGTTCACTGTTGACACAAAGCTGCGAGGAGCAACCAATACCTCAGAGTGCTGTGCAGCCCTTCAGAAGGACCTTGGGAGGTTGGAGAGATGGACAGAGAACTGTCTGAAATTCAACAGATTCAGCAAATGTAGGGTTCTGCACTTGTAGAGGAATAACCCTAGGTACCAGTACATCCTGGGGGCTTCAGCAAAGCAGCTCTGCTGAGAAGGACCTGGGGGTCCTGATGGACTACGAGTTGTCCATGAGCCAGTAGTGTTCCCTTGCAGCCAAGAGGGTCAATGGTATCCTGGAGTATCTGAAGCAAGAGTGCCAAGAGGACAGAGCCAGGCTCAGTGGTGCCAAGAAATAGGACAAGAGGCAACAGGCAGAAACTGATGTTCAGAAAATTCCACCTGAATATGAGGAAGAACCTTTACTGTATTGGTGACCACACACTGGTACAGTTTGGCCAGAGAAGTTGTGGAACCTCCCTCACTGGAGATATTTAAGAACCACCTGGCTACAATGCTGTGCAATGTGCTTTGGGATGACCGTGCTTGAGCAGAGAGTTTGGACCAGATGACCCACAGGGTCATATCCTACCTCATCCATTCTGTGATTCTTAACATGTCTTTTACAGATTACATTTTCTCCCTTTATGTTTGTTTATGATATTTTAAATACATGGTCAAAACCATAGTTAGACAGTGTGTCAAGTCTATTCTTTACTATATATATATATATATTTTAATCTGGTAATTTACAGGTAA
>WEKX01012701.1:8058-19161 GCA_013390025.1 Pitta sordida
TTTTATACTTGAAATATAAAATGGATGGGTCTTTCATCAACATCTTTAAAAAAGGCATATCTCCTGGCCCTATTAAAAAAAATCACATAGCTTAATTTTTGATAAATAATTGAAAGAGTAATAGGAATAGCAAAGGGAGAAGAAACTTTCAAGGCAGAAAATTTCAAAGTGACTGTTAGGACATTTGTTTTATGAAAATACTTAGTATGTTGAAATAGCTAACAATTGTGTAGTATTCTCTTACTATCTTCTTTTACAAGTTCCCATATTGTTTCCATGTATTGACAGTCAGCCTCTTAATACAGAGATCGGCAGTTAGCCCAGTGAGCCCTCAAACCTAAAAGCCTCTTATCAGATGAAAAATCTGTGGTTCATTCACACCTTGTAGAAAGAACAACAGGGCAGAAGTGACATCTAGATCCATTTAGAGTATACTTTGAGTTTGATTTTCCTTTGCCTTATGTAGCCTTTTATAGCTATGCAAAGTGAAAACAAAATGGATATAAAACACTGCTACTCATGTGAGGAGAGAACTCTGATTTAGTTACATTATTTCAGAAGTGATCACAAAAAGCGCCAGGCAGTTGAAAAATCTGGCTCTGCATAAAATGTGTAAACAATTTTGACAAAATATAAAGTAACAGCAGCCCTTTCCAAACCATTTACAGAAACTGAACTTCTGCTTTGCAGCAATGGGTACTTTCATTTGCCGTTTGCTTGGAATTTTCATAGAAAAAATACTAAATATTAAATTTCTGGCATAAGTATGGAAGGCAAATTATTGTTTCAGGATTTACCAAACAGTGATATTTGCTATATGATCTACTACCACCATGGTAACGCAAGATGCACTGCCAAAAATATCTTTAAGATGCAATCTATATTACCAGGAAAGGCCAGCGAATATAAGATTAATGCACATATGTTAACAAAATTGATAGCTAAAAAACTAAGGACCTTGTCTGGCTGTTGCTAGAGACATAGTCAAGAATTATTTCTACATAATACCAGTGTGCAGTAACTAATTCAATATGTCTGGGCATTTATTTCCCCATGCTACTTGGTAACCATTTTTCTAACCCTTTCCAGCACATTGAAATGCCATGATAGGCCTGGCAACTCATGGATGTTGATTAAGAGCTGAAATAGAAATTACTTGACAGCATTAGCAGCTGCTGATTTGAGAGTATTGCTACAGCAAATAATGCCTCTTAGTGTTTCTGTTAGAATTGTTCTTTTCCTTTAAATCACAGTCATGCAATCTCATGGAGTCATCTGAAGACATAGTTTTCAAACCTGCTACCATTCTCCAAAGTTTCTCCTTCTACCAGCTGGCTATATGATCTACTTTTTTTAGTTCTTAATATGCATTACTACTGCATTATATACTGGAGTTTCTTGTGGGTTTTTGGTTTTGTCTTGTCTTTCTTCTCTCTTCCTCTTCTGCATTCAATTCTTCCATAAGTAGTATCAGTTGCTTGTCTGGCTTGACTGAAAAGTACTGTGTGTTTGTTGTGTGTCTGTATGTGTGATACCAACTGTTGAAAACTGCTTGATGTTAGATGAAGGCTTATGCTCAGAGCTGTTCTACAGTAGGCTCTCTGGCAGAATCTCTCCTCACCAATGACAGTGATGTATCTGTGTGGAGAGAGAGTCTGTTTTATAATACTACACTTACTATGGCCTTAATTTTGCTTATGGGGCATGATTATGATTTCATTTACATTAATCAAATTCATGTGTCATCCCATTCATGTCAATAGCATTAAAGAGCTATACAGACAAATAGGAGTTCAGAATCAGGCTTCTGGTGTTTCATCTGAAGGCATATATGAATCATTTCATTAGAGACAGAAACTGAAAGATAGATCCTTTGCTTACTTTGCATTACTCAGTCATGTCATTAGCATAAAACATCAGATAAAAACCTAAAATGACAGCTGGCAATGCGTCATAGTACCTGGATTTTCTATTTACCTCAGATATAGAAAATATCCCTGAATTAACAAGATTTAGGACTATATTTCAAGTATGACAAAGTTAATGTACTAGATCTTCTTGTTCTTAACAGCTGGCATTAATGTTCAAAAAACATTTTCCTCTTTTCCTTCCTTTGTTTTTTATGTCGTTCTTATACTACCTGAATGAAAAAATCTAAAGGCATATTGTATTTAAGTAAGACCTCAGAGATTGAGTTAAGTTTTAGTCCTCTTCACAACGAATATCTGCTAAATTCAGAAGCATCAAGACAGTGATCACAATTCATAAAATTGGTTTTGTAGGTATCTCATAAAGCGCTATCAAGTTTTCCTTCTTTTTAAAAAGTGTAGATCATGTTAATTTTCCAAAATACAGGCATTCTAAAACAATAAAAAGTTTTATGCTGCTGCCTGTCTCCTGCTCAGACAGAGAAATTGTGCAGGGGATGATGGGTTTTAATTTAGTCCTCACTGATAAGTACTTTTAAGAATAAATATTCTTGAAATTGCACTTATTTAAATTACACTAAATCTAAAAAAAGATTATAAGGAGTGGAAATAATTTCAAGAGGTCTAGCAAGCTATCAGAAAATTGTTCTATTACATATCTTCAGATTTTTTCCATTTTTAAAGTCAAAGAATTACTGGCATTTGAGAACATTTTCTAGAAATGTGCTTGATACATTACAGGCCCCAGAAACTATTACTGTCATATATACTTTCAGCTTCACTACAAGCACAATGCCCCAAGACACCAAATCAGAGAACTGAGGGGTTTATCAACAACCCAGGATTAAAAGGAAGCTGAAAGAAGGGATCTTTAACTATGTTTTCTGTAGACCTCAAGGAATGCTAAGGATCTATTTGTTCAACTTGCTTTTCCAGTATAGTGTGAATAGTAAAAATACTTTCTCCAGAAGTCCCAGTGAAAGCTTTCTTTTCAGCCTGCTGGACCATGTGTTCAGTTTTATACCCTACACTACCTCACCACAAGAAAATTCATGTACATTGAAGCAATTAAGACACTGTCTTCGGGCTGGATAAAAGTGTTAGTTAAACCCCTGGTACCTTTTAAGAAACACTTGATATAATTTCCCCTCTTAGTAACCATGGGAATTACACATTTTCCTTTGTTATCCTTTCCAATATTGTCCTTTGTGATAACACTGTTGTACATTTCATCATGCACACTTGGGCACATAGGTTAATTATAAGGCAACAGACTTTACATAACTATGTCAAAAACCACTTAGAAGTCTCAGTCTTTGTTTTTTAATAAACTAAAGTGAATGAGAAATAGAAGAAGTATAGAACCAAGGAGTGACCTACCGTGGTTGTCTTTATCCGTCCTCCTGGTTGTGTACAGGTCCAGCCTGATCTATTGATTAGCAAATCACATCCTTCTCCTTCTAAACATGGAAGCATTTCACACCACTGTTTTGTTTTGATAATTCGTGCTACGGAACAGAAAAGGAAGAAGAAAAAACAAAACCAAAAACAGTTGGCAGGAGAATACATATTTCACTTATCTCTAAATACTTTCTCATTTGAGTTGTCTTTTTTCATCATCTGATAATTCAGCAGTAGGTTTTCATGTAGACAGCTCCAGGCAATTTATGAAATTATTTACAACACTTGCTGTGCCAACAAATTTCATTTAAAACTTAAAAGCCAGCAATAAAACTAAAGACAGCTCTAGTATTAAACAAAAGAACATAGAAAGTAGCAATTTTTCTAATCTCATGCTCCTTCCAATCAAAGAAACTTTGTTGGAGGGGTAACAATGGAAGAATTACTATCTTAAGAAATCATTACGGTAGCCAAAAAGTGACCTACAACTTGGACGCATTGTGTTAGACTTTCCATAAACCTGAGCATATACTTCTTACTTGGAAAAGTTAAATAGACAGATTACAGGTTAAATACATATGAGTCTCTTAGGTGAGTCATATGATATATGTGGTAAATGCATCTTAGTATTTTTGTATTCCATATTGCTCTTTTGAAGCAGCATTGTCTGTAACAACCCTCTTCCCCCCCTGCACAATGGTAAATCCCAGAATACCCAGGCCAAAGCTGTAGAGCGTTTGGGCTCATTAACACTCTCTCCCACAACTGCAGTATATAAAGCTTGAGGGGTGGGGGGCCCTCTGAGGGGTGTTTCAGCCTGGGGAGAGCCTTTGGGATCTGAGGTATTTCAACTGGGAGGGAGAGGAGTTTCTGGAGGAATGGGAGCAGTAGCAGCACAACAGCCCAGCTGGGGGATTGTGGCTACTGTTCTTGAGACTCTGAGGAACTGAACTTATTTCCTATAGATACATCTGAACTGAAATAAAGAATCTCAGCTATCTGCATCAGAAAGTTCCACACTTAGCCAGGAACAAGGTTTTTGGCCCTTTCCTTCACTCCTCTCCCCACCCCCTGGGGAGGAGAATACCAGACTGTGTTGGACTGGAAATAACAGGTTTTTTCACTCTCTTGCTGCTCCTTAACTCCTTGGAGGAAAGTCATTTTTTAGTTATAAATTTGCGTACTTTAGTTAATAAATAATCTTTTCTTTCATTTTCTTCACTTCCCTTTGAGGAGAGGAATATCTCACTCTAAACCACAACAGTGAGACATACAGTGGAAAGAGAAAAGCTGTAATAGACAGTTAGAGGAGTCAACATAAGGACAGCTATTGTGAAACTCTCTGATACTTGCAATGTTAGGAGTATAGTCAGGGGCAGAAAATAAGACCATAGGTGTTGAATGAAGCAAAGGTCAAGAAATCATGGAGAAGGAGACAACGAACAGAGAGGAAAGACAGGTACAAACATGCTATTACTACAACAGAAAAGAAGTCTGTTTAGGAAGGTCCCTAATTGAAAGATGGTATGATACGTGTTTTGTGTTGCCTCATAATGCTTATGTCTCTGTCAAGCTGGTTCTGCGTAATTTCCTCAAAGTCACACACAGCATGTAGTCTGGAACAATAGAGCTCTAGCTGCAATGAAGTATCAGCAATATAGTAACAGCAAAGGATTTATAGGGAGAAAATGGGCTTTAGTATCTGTAGACTTCTCTCTGGACTATAAAACAGTCATCCCCCTGTACTCGCAGGCTGTTGGTTGTGGCCCTCTTCACGTCAGTCCTGGAATCCGCGAAGATAGCGAACCCACTGTGTAGTCAAGTATGCCATGCCTATAGCCATGCACCCTCCCCTTATAAGGTCTGGAGGTTGGTTCTGAGAGCAGGGCTTGTCTCAGTCACCTAGGGGTTGCCTGACATGGCTGTGCTCCGGCGAGGGAGGCAGGCAGCTGCTCCTTTTGGCAGCAGGGCAAGCGGCGGGGTGGGTGGGCAAACGGCAAGTGCGGCCCTTGGGCTCCGCCGGGCCCCAGCCACAGAACCTGCCTGACTGTGGGCACAGAGGAGGAGGAGTGTGGTGACAGCACATCCTGAGCCTCCACTGGGACCGGCTCGGGGAATGCCCATGTGTGCCAGGAGCTGTGGGAGGTTTCCCCGTGCCAGCCCCAGCAGAGGGTCGGAGGCGCAGTGCTAAAAACTGTTTCAGATCGGAGCTATGGCAGTGTCGCTGTGAAAGGGCAGCCCCATGCCGACTACTCCGCGCCAGCTGGCCCCAGCCCCACAGCGGCGTCTGCCCTGTGCCAGCTGGTCCCAACCCTGTGGTGGCTGCCGCCCTGTGCTTGCCCTGTGACCTGCCTGACTGTGGTCACACAAAGGGCACTACAGGGGTGTGGGGGGGAAGGTGCCCCCCCGCTCTCATGTACAGACACACACAATGGCAGCCCCATCACCCCGTGTTGTAGCCCGACGGAGGACAATTCCAGCCGTGCAAAAACACACATTTACACTAAATGCATACTGGCCGTGCTGCGGTGGCTCCCGGCTGGGACTAATCTACATAATCCTGAGCAGACTAGGTTCATGGTAGGTTCTGCGCACGCGACAGGTCCTACAGCTCGCTGGAAAATCAGCAGCGACTTATTGGATCCCTCAAATTATGGATCGCAACTATGCAGTGACTGTACTACTTCATTTGAGTTCACCTTTGTGATATCTGAGCTCCTTCTCATAAAATAGTAAACAATAACATCTAGTATTTTGCTATTCTTTCACTCTTCCCCTGTATATAAATTGCAGAAGGGTGTGTTTAAGATACTTTTCATAAAATACTTATACAGAGACACATGCACTTGCATTGTGCACTGTGTCATACACTCATGGTAAAACAGGGTAAGGTCCCCCAAACTAATTTTTGCTCAGACTCTAAGGCTAACAGTACTTCACTATTTTCACCAATCCTTGGCTGGACTACTACAAGAAAGTTTTGCTACTTCAATTTACACATAAGTGCCCTAGGATTCAAGGCCAGAATTTCTTTCACTTACAGGGACATAGATCATGCCCTCCTGTGTTCATGTGTGACAACAATACACAAAATATGCCTTCAATAGTCATGAGCCCACCAAAAAGGAAACTACAGGGAAAATACTTAGCAATATAAGGGTAGAAGAAGCTTGTGCTGCACTAAGTTAATCTAGGGTCCAAGGAGATTAAAAGTTTGCATTTCTCCCAGTGGGAGTTGCAGCTTTACGCTCACCTGAATGTGTGATTCAGCCTTACTTCCTCTGTCTGGAACTACTAAGAATACAATTCCCAGTGCTACTGAATCATGGCAAAAAATAGAAAAGTGCAATTTAAAGTCTTTTAATAAAATCCTTTCCAGTATTTTGACATGAAACAACTTGTGTCCTCAGTTCCAGTACAATTGTTGATAAGGTCTAGTTATATACCAAAGACTGAATTATTTCAGTGGAAGCTCAGTCTGAAATTCATATTAAGATTTTCATTATAAAAAAATCTTTCGCTCCCAAATGTCTACACAGGAATTTGAACTGTTCATTAGGCAATATATATCTCACTGATGAAATAATTCTTACCATTTCTTAAAGCAAATTCAAAAGTTTTTATAGCACATAATACACAGAAATCTGAATTGTGCTTGGGCTCCGCAGGTACTGCTCTACTGATAACTGGACCATATCAATCTTTGAGACTAATATCTTCTCTGTAACAGATAATAGCGTCATCCTTTCTCAGTGAAGGCATGCATCCAGATGCAGAAAAAACTTAGTAAAACGTTAACTCAAACCTCACACATTTGCATGTATATCATTCACAATTTACATATAGAAATGGCTATTTCTATCAAGGTTTCAACAATATGAATGATCAATGAAAGACCAAATAGTCAGTTAAACTTAGAAATATGTACTAGATTGTCTCTACTATCTCAGCTGAGACGTTTTCGTCGAAACATAATTTGAACTACAGTCGGCTCTCCTATACCACAGTATCATGGTCTTAATCTGGTCCCGTGTAGCCTGCCTTCTGCGTTGACTGGCAGCTCATTAATATGCAAATTTGCCCTGCACCCTCACACGGCCTCCCCCGGTGCTCCAGTGCTGTTTTGGCACTGCCTTTGCCTTGCTGTGTATTGGTGTTTGTGTCAGTGCTTCCCGGTGCCTGCAGCCACCCCATGCTGGGAAAAAAGCCCTCTTCTGTTTGGCTGGGGACACTGGTGCAGGGGGATGTCCATGCCACTGTTCCATCGGCCCCGAGCAGCCTCAAGGGGAGGGGAGGGAGCTGAGGGGAGGAGTTGGGGAGGGGGCCAAGGCAGCTCAGACTGGAGGGACAGAGCAGGGTTGGCACGGCTCAGAGCGAGCGGAGGGCAGAGCAGGGCCAGCGCGGCTGGGACTGGAGGGAAAGAGCAGGACCGGTGTGGCTTGCCACACACTGAGCAGTGCACCTGTGGTCCATGCGGCACAGCGTGGGGGTTGATTTGAATATTCATGACTGCCTAATTGAATATTCATGCATGTCAGGTCATGCATGTGCAGTTGTGAAAAGGGGCCTCCTTCATAGCTGAAAAATCATGCCACTAAGATGTGAAGTTTCAATATGGAGGGGCACAAAGTGGAAGAGGGCCGACTGTAATCTTCAAAAAGAAGAAAAAAAGCATCTCTTTTGTGAATTACTCTTAGTGTTTGCTTGCCTCTTATCTGAGAATGCAGCTACTGGTATCATCACAAATATAGGGGTTCCTTGCTCTGGATATTGGCTATATTTGCACAAATTTAGAACACTTCAGGAGTATTTTACAGAACTTAAAATCTAAAACATTTCTGTGTTAAGTGTATAGAGCAGCTCATGCATTTAGGCCTTGAGAACCAAAATAACTTTTTTTGCAGGGAAAAGCTACTCAGCTCACATGGTTTAAAGGAAAATTGGTATTAAAACAGTTTATTCATTTATTAATGACATGTAACTAGCAGTAGTGTGGATCAATACCAGTAACATACAAATGTAAACCATAGTACTAGACATGAAATGCTCATAAACACTAGGAAACTCTTCAGTACACTCTCAGGAGTAATCTGAAACATGTAGCAGCCAACAGCACCCTCAGCCCTCTCAGCCCCCTCCATTCACCTTCCCACTCTGGTTCCCCCAGTGGTTTCATCCCTACAGGCTTTCAATTTTCTTTAATTCTGCTTCTCCACTTGCTCACTGCTTTGCTTCAGAAGCCTCACCAACACACAGGCCCTCAAACACAGTGGCACAACAGAAGCCTTGTTCCTGTCTGCAGGACTATGTCTATTTTTAGGTTTTCAATTTTCAGTTTCCCCATTATGTCAGAGTGGAACCAAACTGTAATATAGGGAGAGAGCAAAATGTACAAAGATTTTTATCAGCATAATATCAAAGAATTTTCATCAGTAATTGAACTGAGTTACACTAGTCAAAGCAAAGGAATATGGTGTATTTCCTGAGGCAGTGTAGTTGCCTTTTTACTATGTATATTCACCAGGGGTGAAATTCAGCTCTCTGCAGACAAGACAGCAAAAAGCCTATCAGATTCTTTAAATCCACTCTGAGCTCCATTATAAAGAATTAAGTGGCACTTTAACGATACATAGGCTTTGTACAGACCATCTACAAAGAACAGAATTTCAGCTTACAAATCTGTGCTGACACTACTTTGCATCTCCTAAGAAGGGCTGTGCACCTTCATTTAAACTGAAGCTAATAGGAACTGACAGTGCTCAGCACATAGCAGAATTGCTTTCCTGGGTAATGTCATTGGAACTGGAGAACAAATAGAGTCTATCCAAGGGGGTTTCATACAAAGAGTTTTGAGGCATTGGAAGCAAGCAGAGGTTGTATCAACATAATGCTAGCTACTCACCAAAGTGATCTTAACTGTTTTGTAAGACAAAGCAATTTGCACTGGATTTCCAGTTATTAGTAAAATAGTCTCCATCAATGATCTGTATAGACCAATTTAAGACTGCTCAACCTAGTAGTGCTTCAGTACACCACAGATTGCTTTCTGCTAAATACTACAACTATGTAAGTATTGTCACTAAACTTCTGATCAGACTTTACCATTATATACATATCACCTATAGAAAATCAGCTTTATTTTCTATACAGTGATCCCCCGTTACTCACGGGCTGTTGGGTCTGGTCCTCCTCACGTGAATTGCAGAATCCGCAGAGATAGCGGCACCACCACATAGTCAAGTACACCACCTCTGTAGCTACACCCCCTACCCTAATAAGATCTGGGGGAGGGTCCTGAGAGCGGGCCTTGTTTCAGATATCTGGCTGTGCTCCGCCGAGGCGGGTGAGCGCCAGGCAGGGGGGCGAGCACCGGCACAGTGCGGCAAGCAAGAGACGGGGACAGGGATGGGACCAAGGCGGGGGGGCGAGCGCCAGCGCGGCACAGCAAGCGAGTGACAGGGACAGGGACAGGGACAGGGACGGGGATGGGGACAGGACTGGGGCGGGGGCGCGAGCGCCAGTGCGGCGTGGCAAGAGAGCACCGAGGATGGGACTGGCGTAGGGCAGGGGGCGTGAGCACCGAGGCTGGCGCCGGGTCTGGCTGTGTTCACCACGTGAGCGGTGGGTCCAAGAGCAGAGCAGACTGGGATCGCGGTATATTCTGCACACGCGCCAGGTCCCACAACTCGCTGGAAAATCAAAAGCGAGTCTGAGATCTCGCAAATTACGGACCACGACTATGCGGAGGATCACTGTACTTTCTTTTTCCACATTCACTCTACATTGACGGAATTATCAATTTCTATATATCCAGTCAATCTTTTAACTGAGAGTCATCAACTTTTTATGATAGCAAAAAAACTGAGATAAATCTTGTTCAGTAGCAGTAAATGCAAAAAATTACAGCCATCTAAAATGTGGTAAACTAAAATACTTAGATTGTTACAATTTGTTCTCTATTTTGTGTTTCTTGATGTTGGAGAATGAACTTGGAAATAAAAGAAAAAATGTAAATTTTTTTAATTGAGCAAGAATATTGATTAAAACAGCATTTGGATACTGGGACTTAGGATTTCAGAATACATCATGTTCCTATGCAGAGAAGGTGGCGTGCAAAGTGAACACATTTCTAAATTATAACCAAAACCATGGTACGTGAGACTAAAAAACCTTCAAAACCCAAAAATTAATAAAAAAAAAATCCAAAAGATGGCTTAGTTGATGTTTATCATTCAGTTCCAGATGCCTGAAGTAAATACAGTGAATCCTCTCTGTATCGCGGCTTCTCCTTCACAACCTATCCCATTTGTGAAGCAATTTTTTCGCAAATATGATTCTGCCGCATGCGAGCAGAGCTGGCTGAGACATGCACAGTTTGACTCTGCTCTGCCAAGAGGCTGTGCAGCGGTGCCTGTGGGGTGGGACTCACCCCGCCCTGCGGAGAGGGCCCTGAACGGGGAGACTGCTTCACGAAAGTGATGCAAGCTGTGCGCTGGGAGGGGGCTTCTGTTCCCCCGCCCTCTGGGGCTGTCCGGGAGGGCTGCCCCTCTCTCACGGGACCGGTGGATGTTAAAGGGAAAGAAACTCCCATACCAACCTGACCCTTCCACCCCCCCCACTCCCACAGCGGCTTGGGCAAGGCACAAAGCACGACGCGCGGGGTGGCGGGGGCACGGGGCGGCATGGCACGGGGCGGCTCGGGAACGGCGCGGGCAAGACGTGGGCTCAGCACGGGGTGGCACGGGGTGGCTCGGGCATGGCATTTAGAGACCTG
>WEKX01012702.1:1480-31337 GCA_013390025.1 Pitta sordida
CTGTCAGGGGAGATTTAGACTGGACATTAGAAGGAACTTTTTCACAGAGAGGGTGATCTCTCAGTGGAATGGGCTGCCCAAGGAGGTGGTGGAGTCAACGTCCCTAGAGGTGTTTAAGAAAAGATTGGATGATGTACCTGGTGGCATGACCTAGATATTAGGGTAGTGTGTTATAGGTAGGATGGTGTGTTGGTAGCAGGATGGCAACAGGTTAGGTAAGATGTTTGGTTTGGCTAGGTTAGGTACTAGGTGATAGGTTGGACTTGATGACCTCTATGGTCTTTTCCAACCTTACCAATTCTGTGATTCTGTGATTCTGTGAGTGCAGTGCTTCCAGTACCAACATCAACTTTCAGTCCTTTCTGTTCAGTTAGGATTTGCAGATCTTTGTTTTAGCTGAAAACAGCAGTTAAGTAGTTTCTTAAAGACAAGTGATGCCCTGCAATTTTTAACAAGATGACACACTATTCCATTAAATTCTTCCATTTTGTCTCAAGAGAAAAGAGAATTGATAAAAGAATAGACTCTTCTTTTACAGGTATTGTTGTGACTCTGGTAATATACCAGTGATGGCCAATTAGAGTCAGTAAGGAGAAGCTGTTCATCCAACATACAGGCTATTTTTATCTGCAGGGGAAATGAATTAACAGGATGCTCCACCTGCCAAATTCATTGTGATTATTTTATTGCCAGCTGGTCTACTGAGCTAGTAACTAATCTTAAAGAAATGCTCCGCTTTCAAAGATTCCTGAGGGACCTTGTTGTGTCAGCTTTCCCTCCAGTCACTGAGAGCATGTGAGCCATGGTGAGTTTCACAACAGCACCGGTTTTGGATGTGGTCTCTCACAGAGCTCCAGGATCCATAAGATAAATCCATCCATGGTGTTATAGGAGACATATGACATGCTCATCATTGTGGTTTGCATCTTTCAATCAAAACGGACCTTTAAGTAGATCTAATATGTACTGTAATAGGAGTGCTCATGTCTTGACCTTTGACCACTCTAGCAGTATGTATCAAAGGACCTTGGGACCCCCTTAAATCTACTGACTTTCCAATGAGCTTATAGCCTCCCTTTTTTCCTTCCCAAATCCTGTAGTACCAACTGCAAGGAAAGACTTCACATACATGCCAGCTTTTATGTTGGCAGAAGACAGTTAATATGTATTGCAGTTTGTCATAGGGCAAAAGACCAGGTTGTATTTATAAGCTGAGACTTCCACCTCCATCAGGTTGTGCTGGAAAACAGCCAGATTAGATCCACTCAGTCAGGACTGTGTAATTTTCATGGCTTTAAAATAATGTTCCAGGGCTGGAAATATGCGTAAGGAGATCATGTATTATAAACCTAGCGTTACCCTAAGATAGGAGAGTCAAAGAGGATGATAATTTTGGCAGAGTTGTCCTATAGTCTTTCTTCAGAAAGATGCCAAGCAGCTACTTCCTATGAGACGTCTTCTTGTGAACACTGATAGAGGGGTAAATACTTGACTGGAGATGTGAAGAATAAAGTTCAGGCCTTGTACATATTGCTTCTGCTGTCATGATTATAATGTAAGGAGTTTAGTTCAACTTACATTTAAACATTTAAACTTTATATTTAAACCTTTCCTTAATTTTGAGCTTAATATTTGTCATGGTTTGACCCTGGCTGGATGACAGAGATTCACCCACAACCTCTCCCTCACTTCATTTTCTCCCCCTCCCCACTTTATATAAACAGGAGGAGGGAGTAAAACCAAAAAAAAACTGAAAAAGATTTATCACAGGCAAAACAAGATAAGCTACAAGTGGGGAATATAAATGATTTCTTTATTAACTAACAAGATCAGAGCTTAATGTGAGAAACATAATTTTAAATGCAGCCTTCTTCCCCCACCCATCCTTCTTCTTACAACAGGTATCATATTCCCTTTTTTCCTCCAGGAGAAAAAAGGTGGAAAAGGATTAGAGGAGAAAAGCCTGGCAGTTGGTATTTTCTGACCAATTTTAGGGTAGGAAACCATCTCTTTGCCTTTTCATAAAGTCCTCTCTCTCTCACGAGAGAAAAAGTCTTTCATGACCCTTTCCCAAGTGAGATCTTCGGACTCAGGAACGACAGCTCTTCCATTCTCTGTGGCCTGAGAGTCACAGCACAGGATGCAGTTTTTTAAGCACTGGCTTCACTGCTTCGTATATGAGCCCACCCCAAAGTACATGGATCAGATCCTACCATAGTGAAATTCTGTCACAAAGCATCTGTCCAGGATCTCTGCCGAGCTCTGTTCCAAGTGTGTGGGCTCTAAGATATCTGCAGCTTTTGCAGCATGATCCTCCAGCTCCAGCATGACCACAGGTGGATGCTGCATCTCTGCTCTCTCTCTGTTCCATGGGTTGCAGGCAGACAGTCTGCTTCACCATATTCCTTTCCACACACAACAGAGAGATGCCTGGAACACTTCCTCCCCCTCCTCTGGCCGCCCTAGTCTTGGTGCCTTCGTGGTTGCTCAACCTGTCGCAGCTCCTCTCCGGCCATCTTCTTTGCTGTTTCACTAGTTTTTTGTCTTTCCTTCTTAAATATGTTACCACAGGAGCACCTCTATCTCTTCGACTGGTCTGACCTTGGCAGGCAGCTGGGGCCCCAGCCAGGAACTGGCTGGCATTACTTCTGCTAGTTAGCCCCCCACTGCCAGAAGAAAGAAAAGATATTCAAACCAGGACAATATTCAATTCTGTCTTCATATAGGTGTCATTGAGATTTAGGAAGCCAGAAAGGACCATTATGACCAGGGAGTATGACCTGAACAGAGGAGACCATAGATTTTTGCCTAAGCTTGTGCCTACATTACAGTTATTCCTTTTGGCTGACTTCTAACAGGTTACTGAGAAAGATCTACAGTCATGATTTTAGTATTAACTTTCTGTTGCTCATTTCATTCCCGTTCCCCCTTTTATATTCTCTGTTACCTGTATCCTGCTCCTTTTGGCAACTTCTATCATGCTTCATGCAGATGGAACACCTTTAATCTTTAGTTAATTGCTTTCCTGTTCTTCTAATAAAGCTTGAAGACCCCTTTTGCAGTAAGGAAAAAGGATTTTGTGTTAATTAGTCTCTGTGCGTATGGTGAAAGAAAAAAATATTCATGGTTTTGTTTGGCATCCTGGCCTGTATCAGGAACGGTGTGGTCAGTCAGACCAGGGAGGTTGTCCTTCCCCTGTACTCGGCGCTGGTCAGACCACATCTTGAGTACTGTGTGCAGTTCTGGTCTCCCCAGTTTAAGAAGGATGTTGAGCTGCTTGAGAGGGTCCAGAGAAGGGCGACAAGGATGGTGAAAGGACTGGAGGACAAGCCCTATGGGGAGCGACTATGGGAACTGGGGTTGTTNTGAGACAGTAGGAGTCTGGAAACTAATCTGTGCTGTGTGTCTGGGATTCATGAAACTGTTATATACCATAATTAATTTCAACTTTTATTTTTTATAGCAGGAGTTACACTTTCATTATACCTGAGAAATGAGAGCTGGTCTGTTAATATAGTGACCCAACTTTAGAAGAAACTGTTTTTTGATTTCTGTTCCAATTACCTGTTTCTTTTGATACCTATGGTCCCTGCCTGCTGAAATATTTTAAAAAAAGTATTTTTTAATTACCTGTACACTTTGCTGCATGATAGCTACATATGAAGTCTGAAATCCTGCCTCTTGAACATAAAATGATGATTGGGAAGCATCTTGCCCACCTGCCCCCCTATTCTGTGTTTCAATGAAAAGCACATAGAGTATCAGAACTCCTAAAACTGGTCTTAAATTCCCTATCTAGTCAAAAGAAAAGATAGGCTTTGACAGCTTTCAGACAGAAATCCTCTTCGTCCTAAGTTTGGGCATTTAAACCATCAACAAAGTAGTCAGGAACCTTTCCAGACATGACATGGCCATGCAGTCTTAGGAGATCATTTTATCAAGGGAAAATAGAAGTTTAATTAGAGAACAAGACTACTTTGTCTAATGCACAGGAGTGGTGATTGGATTTAATAGTTTTTTTATGTTAGGCAAATAAGAGGCTTGTATTTTCCTTGAAATAATTGTTCAGAGTCTCAGAAAAAACCCCCAGGTTTTTTTATGTCATCTTTTCCCATAAGTGGGAAGTTGTGGGTATTGCACAGGCAGACTGGGTTTTTGTAGTGTGCAAAAATTACTTATAAATGCTAGATCCTTATTTTGTCATTTGATTTACGTAACCACCATATGGCAACAGTCCATCTACCACATACTGGCTGTAACTAATTTTAACATTATTATTCATCTTTCAGTAACAGAAGGAAAGAACTTCTGCTGTTTGGAATTGTATACATTACCCAATGTGTAGTAAACCAGTGTGTCCTACCTTAGATAAAATGCAGTCTCGTCATTGCAGAGCTGGAAACTGGAAAACAGAATACACAGAACTGGAAAACAGGACTAATTCCTGAATTATTTCTGTGTCTTTAGTGACTGTTTTCATCAAGGCTGAAGGTTTCTCTGCTTACCCATTGGGAATATGCTGGTGATGATCTGTTGAACAAAGCAGTGTAATTTGGGAGTAGTTGACTGAATATGTGGTTAATAATGGAGGAAAATGACTGAAAGCAGGAGAGATGTTGAGCTGAATATTCAGCCTACTCTTGGAAAGAGCAGAAGAGAAGCTGGCCAAGATCTAGATTAGCTGACTGATCTATAAGATGTAGTTTCTAAGCCAAATCATTAAGCTTTGAAGGGTAGATATTAATCACAGGTTCACAGGTTGTTCTGAGTTGGAAGGGACCCCAAGGATCATCTAGTCCAACTCCCAAGCGAATGCCCACAGGGATCAGGGCCACAAGCATGGAAACACAGGCACCATGCTCCATCCATCCAAGCCTCCCCCCAGCTAGACCATGTCACTGAGCTCCTCATCCGGTCTTCTCTTAAACACCTCCAGGGATGGTGACTCCACCACCTCCCTGGGCAGTCCATTCCAATGTGCAATCACTCTCTCTGTGAAAAACCTCTTCCTAACATCCAGCCTAAACCTTCCCTGGCATAGTTTGAGGCTATGTCCTCTTACTCTGGTGTCGTCAGCCTGAGAGAAGAGATTCACACCCACCCGACTGCAACCTCCCCTCAGGTAGTTGTAAACAGCAATCATCCATAAAGGCTTTTTTATCCTCTGTAGAGTATTGCTCAGGGAGAGCAGAAATAGTGCTGATGTTTGTACGGGAGACCGAAGTGGAGTCAGCCACTCTGGACCAAGTACAGCCTATGTACTACCAGGGAAGGCCAGGAAATGGGAACACAGCAAGAACTGGTTATCTAATCTGTGAAGAGGCTGGCTAGTCATGATGAAGAGGTTGCTCTTAAGGATGCAGGATGTTAACTGGTTTTTTCTTTTTTGTGGGTTTGTTTTTTGGCAATATGTAGGCCAGCTGAGAATGATAGGGCTGCAAGGAAAATGTAGAGTTTAACTGTTTTGAGGAACGTTTTTCTGACCTCTTCTTCAGGCAGTCCAATCCCACATTTCATTATTCTCGCCAAAAGAGAAAACTCACTTGTCTTGAAGTGGAAATCTTACTATTAAAACCTGAACCTGTTACTTTTTCCTCTCTCCTGGGTGGATGTAGGGAACTAACTTCTGACTCTCTCTGCAGCAGCATCTTGTGTGCTTAAGGGCTGTTAACATGTCTTTCATTCTTTGGATTCAAAATCTCACTGCTCTGTGTTTCCTCGAGGATCATGTTTCCTAGGGCAGTTCTTGCATCTCTCTTCTGCATTCTTTCCAGTTAGCCCAGTTGAATTTTTACTTTTTTATTTTTGTATTGTGAGAACAAGGTAGTACCACAGCTGTGTCTTGTAGAGCTGAAGGTTTTTACACATTTTGTATTCCATATTCTGGCTCTTGAGTGCATACATAATCCTGTTGGCAACCTGTCATAATTTGAAATTGACTTATGTTTGGCTCGTATTTAATATCAGTTGAAGTCCTTTTCTACATAACTGATTTCTAATCAGCTGATTCCTGTTCTGTGTTTGTGTGTCTGTCCTGGTTTGATGGTTTTTTTTTCCTCTGGCAGCGAGGGGGCCAACGGCTGCTGCCTGAACCTCCGCTGCTGCCAAGAAATCAAGGTCAGAAGCAGATAAAGGCACCTCTGTAAATAACATGTTTAAGAAAGGAGAAAAAAAAGGAGTAACAGCAAAGAAGATGGCCGGAGAGGAGCCTGTGAGAGGCTAAGGAGCTATGAAGGCACCACAGCCAGGCCGGCCGGAGGAGGGGTAAGAAGGGTTCCAGGTGTCTTACTGCTGCTTGTAGAATGGACCATAGTGAAGCAGACTGTCTGCCTGCAAACCTATGGAATANTTTTTCCATTTTTTTCCTCCGGGAGAGGTTGTGGGTGAATCTCTGTCATCCAGCCAGGGTCAAACCACAACAGTGGCTCATTTGCTTTTATCTCTTCAGTTTGTCCCTCTTGGACTGCATTTTGGTTTTTTTTCCTCAGACATTATTTCTTTTTTTTTTGTCCAGATTATTTTGTCCTCTGCAATACTTTCATTTCCTTCTAGGTTCTTGCCATCTGTAAATTTAATGTGTATTCTCTGAATCATGGAATGTATTGTAGCCAGGACAGACCCCTGGTGAACCCCATGTGACACATCCTTCTGTTCAGATGCTTACTCATATATGGCAATGCTCTGGGAGTGATGCAGACCCAGATTCACAATTTGAGATATATTTGCTCACAGGATTGTAATTTTTACTTTCTGCAGGTTTTAGGTATTAAATTAATTACATTCTGTCTACTTAAATTTGGGAAACATATGCAATCATTAAATCTAAAAGAATGCAGAAGTTCAAAACTGTGACTTGTTATTCAATATTGTTCATGTCTCTTTGCAAAGGACATATTGGCTGATATACTGGAAGAAAAGGAAACAAAAACTGTGACCTTGAACTTTTTCCACACCAACTGTAATGTCTCTCTTGAAATAGTTTATCTCAGCTGGCAACAGGTCCTTCATACATAAATGAAGACACATTTTGTGGTTAAAAAAGGCAGTTGTGGTTTTTTTTGTTGTTTGTTTCTGGTTTTTTGTTGTTGTTTTAATTTTTTGAAGTTAAAAATTGGAGCTGCACCAACAAAAACTGTGTTTAACTTACAGCATTGGCCCCTTCTAGCTCTTGTTTTTCATGAGGAGACCAGACGCACTTGAAACAACTTTCTAAAAGCACTTCATATTTCCAGGTGCTGAGAATTAAGAAGGAGTTGAGCATTTATACCATCTTCTTTTTTCTTGAAAATACAGTTTTATAAGAAAGAATACTTCTTTGGTGCATGTGTATTTTATACCATTTCCAGTTTCTGTGGAAAATTTTTCTCCAACTTTTGTCACCTGTCTCAGGTGTTCTCACATCATCTCATCCCAGCAATAGCTGCCTCATTGCTCTTGAACTCAGTATCACAAGAAGCTAATTGACTCAGCTTAGGATAACTGAGTTACCTGGATGATGGGAAGAAAAGATTTTGTATAGCTCTGTTGCTCTGTTTTTCTGCTTTTGCTACCAGCGATGTCATCATTCCAGGCCTTTCTTTATCCTTCATTTCACTTCTGACTGCTCTTTGCTTTCCCTTTTCATTCTCTTTTTTTTGTTCTGTTTTGCACCTGTCTTCCCTGCAGGAGGACATTTGGAGTGTGGGGAGGTGAGGAGGCCTGTTACCAGCCAAAATATCTCATATTTTTTCCACTCCTTTCCTTCTTTCACACTTACTAGTCCACTTCTGATGGCAGTGAAACCTCCCAGTGTGAAAGTCTCCCTTCTCGCTCCCAAGGAGGGGACCACACTGAGAGCAGTCATCTTCCCATCCCTGATGGAACTCTTCATCAGGCAGTCTTTTTTTATATTTTATTCTAGCTAAAGTTGGTGATTCACTTTTTCTGAACTTCAAACAAGGCAAACTTTATTTGAATAAAACATAGAAAATTAAATTATTTAATTGAGCAAACTTAGGGCTCTTAAGAAAGACAACAAGGAAACTAAAAAATCCCACCAATATCTACTCTTTCAGATGAGACCTTGCTTTAGCCAATTCAATGACTTGCTGAGTTACAACAGACTATCGAGTCTCCTTCTCCCTGGGAAGTAATTGTTGTTCTTCCCTGAGCTGGCAGGCTTTTTCATGCTCCTTGGCATATACTCTTCCATACGATGATTTCATTGCCTCATCTGTTCCCTTAAGCATGCTGTAAGTACAGTAAGTAACTCTCCAAAGAAGACTGAGGTTTTTCACTCTTAAGTTCTGGTTGACGCCATGTTTTCAAAATCAATTAACGAGAATTTAGAAACAGTAAATAGAACAGAATCTATCCCAGAGCATTTCAGAAAGAGAGATTGTCTTGAGCATTGGTGGGTACATGGGAAAGAAGTAGATGAACAGGATGGTTACGGTTCTGTTTTGTTAGAAGGAAACTCCTAATGAAACAAGCTAAGTGAAAAACAAGATTATGAATGTCATTGATCATCTGGCATTTTGGAAGACAAACTAAACAATTAAACCAGAGTGTAATTTTACTTAGGTGTCCCCAGTGACTATGGTATTATTATTTATTTATGCCAGTGCCCACAGTTAGCTGAACACTTTCCAAATATTCAGGAAAAGACAGTCTCTTCTCTGAGAAATTGCAGTCTAAGGCTAGAGAGAGGTGAATACATAAAGAACGGCTGTATTTGTTGAATTCCTAATATATCAGAAAGATGATTGCTTATCTGATACTAATGGGAAAAATGATGCTGATTTATTGCATAAGATGAGGGATGACCTAGATTAAGAAATATTTCTTATACTGTAGTACAGCTTCACAATTTAATTTCTATTTATAACATTTTGTATGTTACGAGGTCTGTTTTCTGGAAACATAAGCCATACAAAGAGTAGTGATGTGCAAAAATTCACATCTTAATTTGATGCTGTAACTTAATTAATACTATGGATTTAAGAGGAATAATTTATCAGGCATATGAGATATATTATTGAAGCTAAGGTTGCAGTTGCCCTTGCAGAAAGACCGATTGACAGGGAGGAGGCTGAGCCAGAGCAAGGTGACAATGATCTGCACAGGAAGGGGTCTTTCTTGTGATGTCTAGTGTTTAGCATGTTGAAACATGATTCTCTGACTTACATGTAATTAAATTAGCATGATTACTAATTCTCTGATTTACATGTAATTAAATTAGCATGATTACTGATTTACAGTAATCACAATTTGGTTGCTCTACTAGGTAATAAATTTTCCCTTAATTTTAGTTAGAGTTCCTTTGGCTTGTGATTCTCCTGTTAGGTCTTCCTATGCTTCTGTAGGTCTAGTAAACTGAGGAATCATCCAAATACCCTTGTTTTCAAATGGTATTTTTAGTAAATCCATCTTCATATGGCTTGTGGTTTGTTTACAAAATTTCTTGACTTTCTATATTTTTACAATACTGACATTGAACTCAGCTTCCACTATTTGAATTACAAGCTCAGCTGACAGAAAATATGGGATTTCAGAAATTCTATCTCCCAAATCAGAACAGAAAAAGAAGAAGGCTAGCAATTTCTACAGGTGTAGACTGAGAAGTAGTCTTACAGCAAACATGAGATATTTCATTACAGTTTGACTTTAATAGTTTTATTTAAAAATTTTAATATGATATGATGACACCTAAGATGCAAAAAGCTTAATAAATTTTAAACCAAAGCATGTATGTTTAAAAATACAAAGGAAGTATCACAAAAATCTAAGCCTGTTCCCTCTTTTTTCTAAAGGGATTTATTTAAATTCCACCTCCCTCTGACAATGTTGAATTTTCTGATGAAGAATGTCAGGAAAATAATATCCCAGTTAGCTCATCTCAGTTGGTCAGTATGCAATTGCCTTAAGTGTACCAGATTCATTCTTATTTACACATCTGAAGATCATACAGGCCCTCATAATAACATAGTCATGTTATGAGCTTATTTTTCATTTGCTATTTCCCTTAAACCAGAGTTCTTCTCCAAGTCATTGAATTACAGGGTACTGCTTTTCCGTATGTTTGACCTATATTCTTTGTTTGAATGAAACTAGCACTTCAAGCACCACAGCTTCTGTGTGGAGCAGACCCATTCTTATAATTTCTCATGCTGCCAGAGTTTGTACTTTAGCTGCAGTGATTCTTTTGTACTCAGTTCAATAATAAAGGTATTTCATATTGTTGAGCCAAGAATAGAAACCCTGTTCAACACCATTTCAAGTATTTCTGTTTAGAAATGTATAAATTCAATTTCCATTTGAAATCTATTTCTATTCAAGAATATGTACGTGGATGATGAAGTAGATAATTTTATGAAATGTTTTTCTGCTTATTTTTCTTATAACTCTACTTTTTTTAGTATAAAGATTGTTTTTAGATGGAAGGTCCTTCAGCATGATGTAAAATTATTTGTCAAAGCCTGTTATGTCAATATAATTCACTTTATCACCTAAACTTTTAATGTCCTCCAGTACTGGTATTTGTGTGACAGAATCTGTTCTCTATAATTCTTACTGAATGACATTAATTATGCTACCATACTCTTACTAATGGCAAATAGCATCCCTATCAGCCTTCCATCATTTTGTGAGCGATCAATACCGGCCTATCCCTTTAGGTCATCCCTTTTAACCTTCTTAATATCTAATTAGCTGTTTGCCATTCTTTCTTCTTTCCACATTATACAAGTATTTCTTAAAAATCAATGTCAATCTTCTCACAAACTTCCTCGTTTTTTGAAGAAGCTGAAGGACAAAGCTCCTATGGAATGCTGAGGCCTTTTGAACTATTCACACGTCCCATTCCCAGATGCTGGGAAGCTGTTTGTGCCTGTCTTGAGCCAATTAAGATGAAGTATGAATTAAATTTAGCAATACTTGAATAATATATATATGGAGAGAAATAGGAACTTTACTGGGAGGAAGGAGGAAAAAAAATTTAATACAGTGATCACCCGTTACTCATGGGCTGTTGGGTCTGACCCGCCTCATGTGAGTCGTGAAATTCGCAAAGATAGAGAACCCACTACGTAGTGGAGTACGCCATGCCTGTAGCCACGCCCCCTCTCCATATAAGGTCTGGAGTACGGTCCGGAGAGCGGGGCTTGTCTCAGTTGTCTGGCTGTGCTCTGCTGATGCAGGCGAGCACCGGAGCGGGGGACGAGCGGTGGGGCCGGCCCCAATCACTGAGCGGCGAGCTGTGGCGGGGCTGACCCCAAGCAGCAAGTGGTGAGCCACGGCCCTGAATGCCAGCTGAGCGGTGAGTCCCGGGTCCTGTGAGCGGCCGGGGGGGCATGGTGCGGGGCCGGCTGTGCTCGCCGGTGCGAGTGGTGGGGCTGGGGGCCAACCTGACTGGGGTTGTGGTACGTTCTTTGCACGCACCAGGTCCTGCAACTCACTGGAAAATCAACAGCGAGTATGGGATCCCGCAAATTATGGACTGTGACTATGCGGAGGATCACTGTATAACAAATACATATATATATATATATGTATATACATGTTTGAACAACAACAATAAGAGTATCAAAAAACCCCACAATGGAACAATGACAACTGTAAACAAATGGGAAACAAACAAGCACGAGGGGGGTGCCTCCAGGCCTCCAGGGGCATAGGAATAGGGTTCAGAGTAGGCAAATCAGTGGAGTAACAGCCAGTGATCCTTTTCTGAAACGTCCAAGAGGCTACAGGGAGATCCAGCAGTCAGCAGGGGAAAAAAGTTGTGCTGAGATGAGGAGTCAAAGGTCCACGTTGTCCTGGGCAAAATGGCAGCAGTAGAGATCAGAGGTGAAAACGAGGCATCCTCAGTCCAGAAGGTCCACAAACCTCCCCTCCTGAGGCCCAGGAGCTGTAGTTATAGGGCCTCGGGCCCCTCTCATGTCACATGCCTTGTGGGCATGTCTTCACATGCCATTGGCTGTCACTCAGCCTGCCCTGGCGCTCAGGCCCCTCCCCTAGTCACATGCCTTGCCAGGGAGGGAAGATAAGACACAGCATCCTTCATTATTTGTCAGGTAAAAAACGGAGAAAACCCTTCCCCTGGCCACATACCTTTCAGGGGAGGGGAGGGGAGGGGAGATAAGATGCTGGATCCTCCACTGTTTGTCATGTGAAAAAGAGAAAGCCCCTCCCTGTGCCCCATTCCTTTCAGGGGAGGGAAAGGGAGATAAGAAGATATACCTGTTGTCTGTTCCATTAAAAAGGAGAAAAGTTTTACAATAGAACAAAAATAAAGCCTCTCCCCATGACAGTACCACAATTGTATTACATCTGGACATACACAGTGGGGAAAGGTGTTTCAGGGCTTGACTGTAATTTGGAGAAATGGGTTAGACTGTGACCCCTGTAGAGGCTTAAAGGGGTCTTGACGAGACCTTACATATTTGCCTCTCATGTCAATATTGGCATGTGATCGACCAGACAGAAGGATAAAGCAACATGAGAAAGACAGCATGTTGTAACTCCCTGAGCCTGCCCCCAAACTGGGAGACAAGAACTGTCCTAAGTCCCAGCTCACTCTTGCCAGGTCTTTTCCATGGGACTTTGTGTGCTTTTCAGGTAACAAACTTTCTGCTTCCTTTTCTGAAAAACAAAGAATGCTTCTCTATGCTTCTCTAGTAGATATCAAACACCCACTGAAAATTTTACAAATAATTTTGCAATTTTACGAAGAGTTTACAAATCATACAAATTTACATCTGTCATTTCAGTCTGGTCAGACTTGTGAGCCACAGCCCACTATATCTGCTCTAGTAGGAAAAGAGGGAAAGCATGCAGGCACGAAATGTGTGTGTATGCTTGGAGAATCTGTCTGTCTTTCACAACGAAGGCATGCATGCAGTAGGGGAGAGGAATTTGATTTATTTTGAGTTTTAATAAACTTTTTGATGCTTTTCAGCCTTGTATTTGTCTGTTTGGTTTTTACCTTTGCTGTGGTAAACTAAGGTACTGTCACTGTTGCCTGCAATTTGAGATTAGGAAGAAGATGACACTAAAAAGACACCAGCTAGCTGATGGTCATCTTAGATTCAAAGGCCAGAATGAACAGTGAATATATAAAAGCCAAACATCTATAGCACCAGGTCAGCACATGGCAGAAACACACAATGATTTTCAAGTTTTCTTACTGTTTTTATGAACTATATGTGTACTGCTTTCTTAATCTCCTCTGGCCACAGGAGCTGGACTCATGACTTCTTAATACACTAAAACCAGGGAAGTTTGTTAAGCAAAACAAATCCATTTTAGGAATTGATCATAGCATCATTTATTGCACATGACAGAAAGTATGATAGGCCAGATACAGTTTGAATGCTATGGACTTCAGAATGTGCATAAAATGTTGGCTTTAAAATGTCCAGGATTTAAATGTTCAGATCTTCAAATGTCCAGTATTCCTGAAGAACATGGGATCAAAATTATTATTTTAGTAAGCTAATCTTCTTGAAGACAGCAGAAAAAAGCCTTAGGGTGGTTGGGCAAGTTCCTATTGATTTCCAACTGGAAAGCTGATATCATCTCCACCATCCTGCTCACATAATGCAGTTGCTAAAATATAATGTCTCGCTTTCTGGTTTATGATTGAATTTGGTTTCTCTGAGAGTCTTTTCTAGCAAATGTGTGCAATATCAACCTTTGTGACTGAAAAAAACAAAATCCAATTTTCTGTATATGAAATTGGATATAATTTCATCTTTGAGTTCACTACCACTAATAATTATCTGTGAAAGAAATCTGAGATTGTTATGACACTGTTTTGGGCAATGTTGAAAGCAATAGTATGCAAAGCTATCACTGTCACACAATATTTAAACTGTTGGTATTATACTCTAGTCTTCATGTGCCCATTTTGCATCAGCTCTGGAACTGTGTGTATCATCTGGTTTGGGAGGATGTTTGCTATGGCTACACTTGCCATGGGATTTGCCAAGTTGAGCAGAAATTAGCAGAAGCCTTCTCCATCGTGTGTCCAAAGCAAGCAGCCTGCTGCAGTAATCACTCAGTCACAATGTTGTTTAGATGCTTTTTTTGCTTACAAATCTCATTGGGTGCACTTTCACTCTAGAACTACTGGTCTTCCTCAAAAAGACCCATGGATAGATTTCTGTGTCCATATAGCTGTAAACTATTGTATGGTCTGATTTACCTCAGAAAGAGAGGGAAATTGGAGGCAGCTGCATCTCACTTTATTCTATTCCTACTTCCTACAGGCTTCACAACGTGCATCTGCAGAACTAGGTCTGTGCTTTGACATGGACTGTTTTCCATAACATTTTATCAGCATTGTAAAAAATACAGGTGAATTCATGTTTCCAACTGGTTTTCACCTCTAATTTGTATTTATTTCTGCTGACAGTATCTTCTCGGTGTGCCAAAGTCCAGAAGCAAGGTAAAAGATTTCTATTCTTCATGTGGGATTTGGTCATTATATCAGCTTATTTCAGTTGCTAAAATTTAGTCATCAAGTTCCGTTAAAAAAGCTACCATGTTTCTGCTGGCCTCCTGTTGCCACTCCAGAGAAGTTGGTGTCTCCCATGTTGCCAGTGGTGATGTCTCTCGGACATGACAATCATTACAAAACACCTTTCACAGTTTGACAGCTGGACCAAGCCCTTGGTGCCTTTTATCCAAATATCCCTGTCCAATGGCTCCTTAAACCTGAAGTTTTCTAAATACCTTTGGAGATCTTCAAAGCAGTCTGCAGTGCTGTCTGCCTGTCTATGCTTCAGGGGATCACAAAAGCAGGCAGAGAAGCCTGCAAAATCCTTTGAAGTGAGCCTGCCTGGCACACTGCCAAAACTGTGTCCCTCCCTAGTGGTAATTATGTATAAGGTGTTTCTCAGAGACCTCTCATAGCTGTATCACTCACCCAGGAGGCAGAGACATGGATGGGATGTCCACCTCCAACTTCAAGGACTTCAGGCTTGCACTCCCTCTCCTGCAGTAAAGCACTGTAGCCACAGAGCAGCATGAGGTCTCCTGGTGAAACACAGAAGAGTTTGACTCAGCAACCTCACAAAGATTTAGCTGTGAAAAGGCAGGATGCAGTGGATGAATGGAGCAGGTTACTCACCACTCTTCAGGAGGCAGTTCTTCCCACAAGTTCACAAGTGCCTCCGAGTTGGAAGNATATTGAGTTTTCTGTCAATCATTACTCCTAAATCCCTCTCCATTTCACCACTCTCCAGTCACTCATCCCCCAGCTGATAGCGATGCACGGGGTTGTTATGCCCAAAGGGAAGAACCTGGCACTTAGTCTTGTTAAATCTCATACTGTGGGAGTCTGCCCATTTCTCTAGTCTGTCAAAGTCCCTCTGAAGGGCCCTCCTACCCTCCGGCAGCTCAACATTTGCCCCCAGCTTGGTATCATCTGCAAACTTGCTGCTGATGGACTCAATTCCCTTGTCCATATCGTCAATAAAGATGTTGAACAGTCCACTGAGTGGCCTGACTCAAGTTACAGAAGGAGCTCAGGTATCTGGCTCTCAACTTAGCCTAAAAGGTGCTATCACCTTTGAATTCTGTGGATCTAATTCACAAGGAGTAAGAAAAAAATATCTGAAGAGTTCTTTACTTCAAATGATTTCATACATATCTTTTCAACTGTTTGCCCTGTAATGATGATGGGTAAATGCCAGTGCTGAGTGCTGTTGTGGTTTGGGCCACAATTCTTGTGAAATATGTGGTTGGTTGTAAAGACCTGGAAGGAGGATGAAAATTAGGATGTACTAAGTTTCCATGAAAAAAGGAATAAAAATTTTTCTTTAGTTGGTATAAAAACCTTGAGAATTTGTCTTCAGTGGAAAGCTGAGGCCCAGAAGACAAATATGACTCCAAGTATAACAAATGACCAACATTCCTAATTTCAGCTAATACAACTCTGAACCCTGACATGATTTTTGATTGAATTGTAGCTGCAGAACTGAACCTGGCAGTTATATAAAAGTCTTCTGAACATTAGAAGCAGTAAATGGATGGCATGGATATCAGACTGATCCGGCTGGAAAACAAGAAATCTCTCAGGTCATTCCAGAGTAAATCAATTATTCATTCACCTGGCATTACAGATCACTTAATCATGGATAAAGTACTGTCTAAAAAACTTTTAAGTGAAGCTTTATTACAAGCTTAACAGTTAACTTTTTCAACTCTAAGGGAATATTTCAGGGTGATTTTTGCAAGGAGTTGGAGTCAGCACATAAGTTTTCTTCTTTCCTCCACAGTATTTTACATAATTTTTATTTCATGCTTCTTTCTGTTGAAGAATTATTGTGTTATATGCAGCACATACAGATACTGTTGTATCAAATACAATGCATCAGGTTGTAGTAGAGTTGTTAACACCAAGTATGTCATCAATAGTTGCTGAGAACTGCAAAACTCTTACATTTAAAAAAAAATTGCTAACCCCCTCTAGTCTTTATGTAATCAAGTAGAACCAGCAGATTAAAACATGTTATTTCAGCAAAGCCATTTCTCAAAGCAAGTCTGTAAATGGATTCAAATGTAATAACCTGGGGCTCATTTAAATTTTTTTAATAAGTCACATGTGTTCTAAATACTCATTGCAGGCAGTGCTATTTTGAAGGGGCGATTGTTAAGAAAAAATCCTAAGCAAACATCAAATATATGAAGGAAAAGAAGTCTGAATGTGTCTATTAGCTCCTCATTTAATCCCCAAATTAAAATTGACTCCACTGAGGAAAAATTACCCACACTAATCAAATTAACTTCTCTAGAGATTTTAAATTCAATTGCAAAAGCATATTTTTAACTGGCAAATACCAGCAAATTGTATATGTTTTAGTCTTAACTTCCTTTCATTCAATTAAACTCTTTTCATGGATGATGTGACAACTATTGCAGCTCAGAAGCAGAAGCATTTCAGAATCACAACAAGACATGTAGCAGTCAAACATTCCTCCTTAAGGTTCCAGCCATGAGTGCTAGGCATTAAAATATTATTTATTAAATAGCTAGTTCCTGGGATATACCTGTATTGCACTGAGAAACCTGGACCCAAATAGACCCCTTTCTGGAAATGTGCCCCTGCAGACCAAAAGCAGATTTCTAGAGAATGTGGATATGTTGAACACCAGTACCAGCTTGCTTCTGTTTCAGGTTCCTCTCTGGAAAGTGTACATGGACCCTGTGAGCTTGCAGGAAAAAAACATGTGCTGAATCTGGATAAAACAATATGAGTCAGCAGTGTGCCCAGGTGGCTAAGAAGGCCAATGGCATCCTGGCCTGCATCAGGAACAGTGTGGTCAGTGGGACCAGGGAGNCGACCTGCTAGACTGTGAAGGAACTAGGTTTGTGTTACCGCTCTGGGATGTGCTTTTGGTCTCTGTACGGGTGTTAGATGGTGAGTTGGACTAGATGATCCTTGTGGGTCCCTTCCAACTCATAATATTCTGTGATTCTGTGATTCTGTGAAAACCTGATTTCCAATTAGAGTTACATGTTTGTATTTCCTTTCTCCAGAGTACATGAGGCTGCAGAGCTCCTCTCTTCTGGCTCTATGGGTACAAATGCATCTGTTCTGACAGTGGTCTAGATTATACAGAGAGGCTGGATTTAGGTGGAAATGGTCAGATATGGTGCTTGTACTGGCACAGGCAATTTTAACTGTAATCAGAGCATACACAGCCTGCCCTAGAAGAAGCAGCCCCCAAACCTGCCTCTTGTGGGACCATGATCCCTGCACCAAGAAGAGTGTGCCCCATTGTCGTGGTTTGACACTGGCTGGATGCCAGAGATTCACCCACAACCTCTCCCAGAGGGGATGAAACCATCTCTCTGCCTTTTCATAAAGTCCTCTCTCTCTCTCTCATGAGAGGAAAAGTCTTTCACGACCCTTTCCCAAGTGAGATCTCTGGACCCAGGAACAACAGTTCTTCCATTCTCTGTTGCCTGAGAGTCACAGCACAGGATGCAGTTTTTTAAGCACTGGCTTCACTGCTTCATATATGAGCCCACCCCAAAGTACATAGATCAGATCCTACCATAATGCAATTCTGTCACAAAGCATCTGTCCAAAGGATCTCTGCCATCTCTGCCAAGCTCAGCTCCGGTGGCCAAGTGTTTCTGGGCTCGAAGATTATCTACAGCTTCACAGCATGATCCTCCATCTTCAGCGTGGCCTCCGGTCGATTCTACATCTCTGGTTTCTCTCTCTCTATTCCATAGGTTTGCAGGTCCATTCTACAAGCAGCAGCGAGACGCCTGGAACCCTTCCTACCCCTCCTCCGGCCGGCCTGGCTGTGGTGCCTTCAGGGCTGCTCAGCCTCTCACCGCTCTTCTCCGGCCATCTTCTTTGCTGTTTCACTACTTTTTTTTCTCCTTTCTTAAACATGTTATTTACAGAGATGCCTTTATCTGCTTCTGACCTTGAATTCTTGGCAGCGGCGGAGGTTCAGGCAGCAGCTGTTTGCCCCCCTCGCTGCCAGAGGAAGAAAAAAACATCAAACCAGGACACCCATACATGGCCCTGGGTGGTGGTGGAAAGCTATGAGGCTGTCCTTTTTTCTCCAGTTCCAAAGACCCTGGGGGAGGGGCAGCTCTTTCATGAGAAGAGGCAGAGAAGCCATGGCTCAGAGCAGGAGCATCTGAGCTCTCTGCACTGAGGTTGTGGAGGGGAACATTGAGGGCAGTGAGGAAAGGGCAAGCCCATCCAGACACTCCCACCAGGAAACTCATTTCTGAAGCAGGAACAAACCTGTTTGATTTACTTGGGGAGTTTTTTGTCAACAAAGACTCGGGTCCTTATGTCTATATAGCTGTGGCTGTAGATGTCTAAAGCTAGTACCCCCCTTGTTAGTCCCTTGAGACTCTCTGTGGTCAACGGAGAGTGACAGCTACATTTATGAGTCCATTTCCCAAATGTTTTTAAGACACCTGTTTCAGGAGGAAGTGATTGCTTTGGAGAAGACTATTTCTCCTCCTTGTCTTTAAAAAAAGTTCAGGGTTACTGTTATATGCCTATGTGGGCATTCACTTAGGAGATGGGCTTGATCCTTTTGGGTCCCTTCCAACTCAGAATATTCTGTGATTCTGTGAACCGTTATATGCCTAAACCAGTGGGGCATGTGAATCTTGGCTCCCAGACTTCCTGGAAGATCACTGTCAGGCTCCAAAATTTTTTACAGATCATGATGTGTTATTCAGCTTAGTGGTAAACACATTTAGCATGCTCATCATTGTGACCTGCAAACCCAAGCCTGAAAACCACCTGGTGTAACTTACACATGCTAGTTAGATGTTGTAAAACTAGTATTATTCCATATATGGACAAACTCATTCAGTGTGTGCTAAGGCTACTGAATTATATTTTTGCTCATTGTTTCTTGTGTTTGAAGTCTAAAACAAGAGTCTATGTTAATGTTTTAAAAGCTCATAAATAATAAAGATATCTTAACATACTTAACATATTTTAATCCAATCTTATTGTATTTTAAAGTGAGCATGAAGCTTAGCATGTTGTAATGCTAATTTTGTAGAAGTGTAACTTCAGACCTTAGCAAGTGCAGTTGACACTTATACTGAAATACAGTATAGCTGCAGGAAAGAAATGTAATTGTTATGTTTTTGACTTGTAAATCCATTGAAATAATATGATTAATAATGTTTCTTTCTGATAATCAACAAACCAGTGCTTTTATAAACCACTATGTGGTGTTTATGTTATTTCTTCCCTGTTATTAGGAAATAGAAGTGACAGAAGGTAATGCAACTACTGACTTGCAGCCATTTCTTCTATGCACTCTCATCCAACAGTTAGCAATAGGGCTTATGTGGATCCATCCTCACAAAACTGTTTCCTCACAGAACTGGCAAAAATCTGATTTTTATGTTGCTGATATTTTAAACATCCTTATTACTTTTTTTTTTTTTTTTCCCTTTTCCCTCCTGTTTGAGAATGATTAAAAGATTTTGAATTTTTCTGTGAAGCCAAAATAATCAAAAGAGGTGTTTGGGACATGTCAGTACATAATCATTTCCAGATAAAACACATCTCCAAGTCTGAAACTGATTAAAATTCGCCATTATTTTCTCAATGTTTATTCAGCATTTCTGCAACTTAAGGGATAATAACCTAAGCAGTAGGGAACAGGGGCAATTTTACTACACCCTCCTGAGCTGCTTGAGCAAAAGACAGAATACCCTCCCAAGTCGGCACGTGTTTGGGCTAATTCTTAAAAACACTTTCTGGCCCAATGGGTATTTTTTGATCTGAAACAGGAAACCCTGCATAGGAGAGGGGAGAGAAGACGTGTAGAGCACGTCATTTAACACAGTGGGAACAGATCCATGGGGTGAGCACTAAGGGTCCTGTGCTCACACTGTTCCTTGGTGCTGGGATTTTTTTAGGGACTAAGACTAGTCTGGTTCTGAGGTCTGGCTGCCTAATGGAACTGGAGCATAGCTTGTGTTTTGACTTCATCTGAGAGGGTGATCTTGTTGATTTGGTCCAAGACAGCTCTGTGGTACAATCCAAGTGGTGTAAACAGTGGTGAAAAAGAGGCTTGCATCAAAATAACAGTCCTAATCCAAGATAAAGTGGAAACATAGTCGAGTCCCATGGAACCCTTCCTGGAATATATTTGAAATTAGGGAAGTTTCTTGATGTCAGGGAGTTCTCATTTCAATCATTGCTTGCAATGAGTCAGAAAGAGTATGTCTTCATGTGCTTCAGTCACAGCAAATGAATAGCAAAGCTACAGGGTTGGAGGCAGGGGTCTGTTCATTGGCTGAGGAGAAACTCATTAGTTTATCCTCTTGCATGTGCTCAGTCCTTTATCTTATAATTTCTTTGATTTTTTTAAACTGCTGAATACAAATTAAAAAAACTCAAATTCAACAAGCAACCCAAACCAACAAAACTATTAGCAAAGCAACCCTAATGGCACTTAGGAGTAAAAAAAAAAACAAAACAGAGAAATATTTTTGTCTGATCCTAAATAATTTATTTTATGTTTATTTCATTCATTATTTCATCATCCTTGAAGTTTTATAAGTTAGTCTGCCAAATAATAGACTATGGACTTTTTCAACTAATTCCTCCCTAGTGGAAATAGAAAGGTGTTAGTATTCCTAAAGGAGTATTTTATTTCTTGAAAGCTCTTGGCTGGATATTTGAATTAATTCTTCTACTGAGGGAAGGGCTTCAGTTTGAGTTCAAAAGTTTTTTTCTCCATTTTACCTGTTCCATCAGGCAATGGTAACTTTTTTTTTTTTCCCAGTAACACTTTTGTGGGCATTGAGAGTCAATATTGAGGAGAAACGTGGGAGAAGCAGCTAGAGACATTAATTAATACACACATTTTGTGCCAAATTTTACAGCCTCGGTTGCTATAATAGTTATATTTCATGTTAAAACAGCTCTATGCCATTCCCAACTTCTACACGAAGAACAATGAGGCAGCATTAAGAACTGGAAATGTTTCTACTGCAGAAACATCCTTACTCAGTAACACTAACCTAATTATAACATTAGTGGTTACCTGTCTTCAGGTCAGAGCTAAGCAATGAAGCACAAGAAAACAAGAGTCATTATCCTTAATATAATGATGTGACAAAGTGGCTTTTAGGTATCCTAGGCTATTTTTTTAGTACAAGAAAATGCCACTATCATAAAAGAATATTGCAATTGATCTTTCTTGATTGAACTAATATCATTGATTGTTTCAGAATTTAAGTAGAGTTTAAATAATTAAGGGTTTTAATAAAATCGCCTTATTATTGACAAGTGGAGGTGATTCCCAAACCACAGATGCAGAGCAGAACACTGGATGAACGTTGCATCATTGTACACTTAATCTTCCTCCCAACAACACTGATAGGGAGTTTGGGTTGTTTCACTTACACAGAACCTATAGCAAATATGGTTACACAGAAGTTTTACGATCCTCCAGTATATTAAAAAAGATAAGACAACAAGTAAGACAACATATGATAGAATCATGTACATTGTTTACAACTGATAACTATTAAATGAAGTGTGCAAGTTTCTTGTGAAACATGCCATGCATCATACTAGCCTTTAATCAGTTACAAAGTCTAGCTATCCTAGAGCTTCAGTGCAGTCTTTCAGCTCTGGTCCTCAAGGGAACATTGGGATAATTTTCAAGGCTGTAACCTCAATCTGACATGGGCTATAACAAGTTTATAGAGCAAAATATTTGGTGATAATGAGTTGATGTCCACAGCACATGTGAACATGTGGATCACCTCAGACTAGCTCTAGTTTGATCTGCTCATGATAGTAACGCTAGAGGTGCACTCCTAGAGCACAAATTCAGCTTCTAGTTTTCCTTGAGAGGAATCCAGTCCATGAGCCCTAAGACTGCTCCATTACATTAACCAAAGCACAAGAAGGGACAACTAGGACAACTAGAAGGTTTACTTCAAAAGTGTACTCATGATCCAAGCTGAAATGTTAATGTGAACTCCCACACATAATACCATATGGATGTGAAAAGTCATCATATGTGAATCTTGAGCAGCAGCTCAATGACATCTTGTTCATGTAAAAATCAAGTGGGAAAAAACTGAACTCTGACCATTAATTTTTCCACAGGCAGTTAATTAAAATGATTGCTTAATCCTATACCAATTAATTTTTGGGAAAAAAATCTGGATAATTGTTTCCTTCTAATTATGTAACTTCTTAATAAATACGATTTTTTTCCTAAGTCTTTTTCACTTTTAAATACTTGGCACACAATTGATTGAGTCCTTAAGATCATTTTGAGTATTTGTCAGCAACTCACTGTGGCAAGAGTAAGGCAAGAGGAAGGAATCATCAGTGCTGGAGCATTAGCAACCATCAGAACAGACATAATGAGAAACCAGTCATGAACTGGTGGTGTGTGGTCTCAGAACCTGAGCCCAACCTGCTCTCTTACTGTGTGCATCTTCCCATACTCCAGTGGTGGATATACCTCACCTCACTTTCATCATCTACACTGCAGACATTTACATCTGAGCTGGTTGTCTAGACTCTTTTTATAGTTCATGGAGAGAAAAAGACACTTGTCAGGCATGATTTAAATGTTCTGTTTAGACATCTATGGTAATATCAGATGACTCACTGCTTGGAAAGTAGCTATTTCTTTCCATTTCCATATTTTGCTTTCAGACAGGAAACATAGAGAAATGTTTTAAATACAGGAGTTTACATCTTAGACATTTTGAGAATCTATCCTGAAGATCTGTGTATTTCGCCCAAGAAAACTCACCTCTAAAAAGCCAAACCTGTATTTACATGATTCTTACAGAACAGTTTCAGGAGGAATGGCTAATGACATGCTCACCTGCTTACTCTGATGTTACGGATCTGGGCACACAAAGTGACACCACAATCTACTTAACATCATTCTTGTGAGTTTAAATATCCACTCAGAGAATAAGTTCAGGCCAAATGCTGGTCTGGAGATGTATCTTCTGCCTGTATGGACACTGTATAGAAGCCATGGTTTTAGAGGAATTCTCAGAGCCTCATCAAAAATGCTTTCTTTGCTGCTTGAGGGTGGGTCTTGCAACATTTAAACTTACAATCACATCTAAGCAGAGTATTTTTTTACTTCAAGTGAGTCTTCATTCATGATTTTGATGATTTCTAGAGCTGCAATTCTACTTGTTCTGCAACAAGTCATGAAAACAAATGTTTGGTGGTGCACTGCAATGCCTTGAACTGTAGACAATGGATTAATGGTTTGTTTTCTGGCTGTCTAATAGGCAGTATTAAAACTAGAATGGAAGTTTACCTTATATCAAGCCTTAAGTATGTTTTTTTATCTAGGGAGTACACAGGCATTTTGCTCACTGAGTTTAGAAAACAGTCTTCTGACAAATGCTGCTGTCCACAAAAATGATAGAAATACCAGACTTAAAGATTAGCTATTTCCATGCATTGCTAACCAAGAGGATTTTTCCAACAGCCTAGGAGGTGGCTGGAACAAGGCAGAGCATGATCAGCTTCATCTGCTGCTTGGCAAATGATATTGTATGCAAATAACTTATTTGGAAGGGTAAATAAATATGTATTTTTCCATGTAAAATAGCTGTATCCATCTTCTATCATTTAAGAGGAAAGGTTGTGGCTCACATGTTTAAAAGGTAATGTGGCTTTACTTTCTGATTTATAATCCTTTCCTGTACCTCACCTCATAGGTGTCAGCATTTCAAAGGTTGGTGAAGTAATCACTATATATAGCTTTTTATCAGTTGTTATAAAGTGGTTTAGAGGGAAAGGCACACTTAAATATGATTTCATTTTTCCTTTAGTGAAGGGCAAAATGAAAGACTAAGGTATTAGAAGCTGTAGAACATACTACCTATATAGATACTTTGTAGATACAAACCCATACAATCGTTACAGAGAGGACATGCAAGTGGAGACTGTCCCCGTTATAAAGGTACAAGAACAGATAATTCCCTTTAGGGGTGTTTTAATTTTTAGTTAATTAGGATTGCGCCTCTCTTCTATTTAGCAAATATTCTTTTCTTCACAACTGCTTCTGCTGACTTCAGTGTTCTGAGTTGTGTGGGAGAGAATTTTGCAGGCTCCTCATCCACTTGTATTTTGGAAACACTATATTTCAGCCATAAATATACTATATCCTTCACTTAAATAGAGTATGCGTCCACCATTTTTGACTTCCAGATGACTCTGTGTCGTTTAGCCGTCTCTGGGGTGTGTTGTCTGTGGTTGCTGCCAAGAGACCTGCTCCGCCCTATAGTGTGGCTGCTGTGGGACTGTGTCTCCTTTGGAGGGTGCTGTCTCTGCCTGCTGTTTCAAAAGTTTCAAAAATCCATTTACAGAACAGTGTTCTTGTACTGCTCCTTCCAGCAGAGAAATGGCTTCCAGCTGCTAAAATCTTCTAACATATTGGGGTTTGTTAGACAGGTTTGGAAATTAGATACCAAAAATATTCTGATTCTGAAAATATCTTCCCTGGAAACCATGTTACCTTTCCTACATGATGGTTATCTCTTTTTTTATAATTTAAGCTTTGACATCTCCTGTTCATTGCTGAAAAGTTTATTTGAAATAAGCCACAGTCAGAGCCTTTTAAAGCTATGTTCCATTTTACAGATGGTTGCACACTTTCTCTGGCCTCCAGATAATGCTTTCTGTCATAGTTACTGCTATGAAATGGTTTTTCTCCACCTTTCTTTTTTCACCATGCAATGAATTTTTTAAAGAAATATTAGCCTTAGAGAGGTGCACACAAAGCACTCAAGTTTCAAGTTTCCTTTTTTCAGTGATTGTTTCTTGAAAAATTTAAACACTCATATTCTGAAATATCTTGTAACTCAGAACCCAGTATCCACCATCACTTTAATGAAAGTCACTTACTTTGTGGCTCTGTATTCTTTAATGACTATTAACAAGCAGACCTTTGCCTAACAATGATTATTCAAGAGGTTTTATTGCCTTACTAGGTTTAATTCCCATGTTTGAATAACTTGGGAAGTCACATTTCTCACCTGAATAGCAACAATAGCAACAAAAATCCTCAGACTCAGTGTTTGACTTCACACTGTTTCAAAGTTAAAAAAAAATCAGCCCCATTTGAATGTCATTAAACAGAGTATGTGATACTGTGAATAGAGCCACTGCATCCGTGAGTTGCTCTGCCAAAATCACTGCTTCGATACAGAGACATTCAGTCTGTGTAGGAGAAATAGAGATGGGCTGATGCATTTAGTTTTGTTGGCTTTAAAGAGGTGTTTTCAACAAGTGATTATTCTAGGCAGTAATTAAAGTTGCAGTTTCTCAGGCCATGCCTCTATTGTCCTGACATTTTAGTATGACCATACCAGTCATCTAACATGTAAAATGCTGCCTGTGCAAGTCAGGCATTCTCAGTTGAAAAAAGGTAATTTAGGAGCTCCTTTATGACAGCTTGGTCTCCAAAATAGGATTTCTTGCCTTTCAAGTTAGTTGTGCAGGTAGTTATTGTCAGCAGCCCTGACTTTAGTTTCTGTAAAAACTGACATTAGCTACTGTTAGGTTTGAGTAAGAATGAATCCTGCTTAAAGAATCACGGATGTATTTCACCTCTCTTTTGTGTCATCTATCCTCACCAAATGGCCATTTTCATGTAAAGCTTCTTATTCTTCCCCCTCCCGCCCAATTAATTTTCTCTGTTTGCATTTAGTTAAAATACAGCAAACTTCTATTATGCATTTATGAATCATACTCCCACCAAAGTCATTGTGATACTCACTGTAAACATGTAATAAGATATAGTCTCAATGCCCCCAAAACTACGCTATAGAAAAGATGCAACTAGGGCAAGGCATCAGATTACATTCAGGTTGGTGGCCAAACTGTAAGTATGCTGGAGGTTTCCATATTCTAATCTTTTGACCTCAGCCTGATTCTCCACCTGCAAGATTTACGAGAGTTCAAGCATCAGTTGTGCCTTCAGGGCATCGCTTGGTTTTGCTTTGTTGAACTTTCTGTTAAACTGCTGGAGATACAGAATATAAATAAGGATGGAAATTGGTCTATCCAACACTGATGATAACTCATGCATGGCTTATTTTCCTGATATCCACTTTAATAGGGAATTTTACTCATGCTTGAACATCAGGATTTAACCTATATGAATATATTCCAGATTGCTATGGTAGATCCCTGAAATCACACCTCCTTAGTCTCCTCTCATGGAAGATTTTGAAATAAAACAAATGCAAACATGACTTAATATGTCTTGTCTAAGACCTGGCTGATTTCCCAGTGCCGTTTTGCAATTGTAAAGGACCTTTTCCATGAGAGAAATTACAGTTTATCAGATTTTGCCTGAGTCCCGTGGTTTGCCTGGGACAGACCTTTAACATAAATCTAAGTACGTAGTACCATATAACAAAGATGATCATGGAAGCACTGGTTGGATACAGTTGAGCACGCTTCGAATTCTTCCTCCTTCAAACAACGATGTAAGCAAGCAAAACAGCCCTGGGCAAAGCAAAGGGGAAGTAGTTCAGAGTAGCGTGAATAAGAGAAGATGGAACAAATCTGGTTGATGTCAGGAGCCTCACGAACTGGCCATCCTGCTCACACCGTGGGGTTTGGAGCCCTCTCCTACTCCCAGGGCGGTGGGCCGAGCCGAGCCGAGCCGAGCCGTGCGGGAGCCGGCGGAGTCTCGAGCCGCGCGTGCAGTTGCGGGCAGCGCCCTCGAGGTGGAACCTTCTCACCGAGGCTGCGGCGGCGGTGCCGAGCGGGGCATCCCCGTGCCATGGGCGTGTGGTGGAGAGTGCCTCTGAGGACAAGAACAAACTTCCAGACTCTTCCGGCGAAGTGCTCCCGACTGTGTCCCTTACCCTCCGCAGTGGCCCTGGCTCCATGCTGCTACAACTTCCCTGATGCCTGGGGATAAATGGGAACTCCACCACCTGGCATCCGAGCTGCCTACTGAAACCGGGGATAGGACAAAGAGCGTCGGGAATCTTAACCTCTGACATCGATCCTATGGCGTGGGAAAAGACTCCGCCGCTCTCTGAAGGCGGGATGGGGATGGAGGCCTCGCACCCGGGGGGAGCCCGCATTAAACACCCCCAGCTCACGCCGCTGACCCGCTCCTCCTTGCTGCCGCTCCCCCACTGCTGCCGCCTCAGCTTTTACTGGCTCCCTCTGCTCAGGAGTTCCGTGGTACACGTTTGCTCGGCGCCGCGCCGCGCCCCGGAACCGCGCCGTGCCGTGCCGTGTCGGGCTTTGCCGTGCCGGGCAGTGACGCGCCGGGAGCGCCGCCGCCTTCAGCACCAAGAACAGCTACAAGTGGGGCGCCGCGCCCCTCCGTCGTGGCGTGCCCCGCCAAGCTGAGTCGTGCCGTGCCGTGCCCGTCCCGCCAGAGCCGCGGTAAGCGTAGGCAGCGCCGTGAGGGTCCCGGCGGCGCCCGGTGGCACCGAGCCGTGTGGCTCCTGGCGGGGACCCCTCGTCCGGGGGCGTTTTCTTACTCGGCTGTGAACGGCGCGGCCGGACCGGTGCGTGTGTCCGCCGCTGCGAATGAGCGGCGAGGCGGAGCAGGGTTGTTATCGTCATGGGGGCTGAGCCACTGGTCCCAAAAAGTTGAGGTTTTTTTAGGCGAGGGGAGGAGAAGTGAGGAAGGAGACAGTGGAGCGGGTTCATCTTGGCTGTTGGCAAGTGTTTATACAGCACGACTGAAACAGCTCTCCTGGATACCTGTCCCAGGCTGAGCTCTCGCATATTTAGCTGACGGTGCTGGAGGAAGCTGCCTGAGACGAGGGTTGTACAGAAATTACCTCATGCTCTTCCCGATCGGCGCCGAATATAATTCCAGTGACCTCCACAGTAATATGGATATGCAACTCTTTTCGATCAAGGTATTTATGCATTTTTGTGTATGTCGCCTTTAGTTCTTATTTTAAGGAGAGGGGAGCACGCAAATTATCAGAGTTTTGCCTCAATTAAGGTTTTGGGGCTGGGAATCTTGGGCAATCCTCTCCGCCTGCTTCGTGGCGCCGGGGGTTTTATATTTTTGCTTTAATTATTTATCATTTTTATTGTCGATATCCTCCCCCAATCAGCGCTGACGAAAGAGATCCCAGACACGGTGCCGTCACAGCAGCAAGCCAAAAGGGACACTCTCAGAGCTCTCGAGCAGTGGGATTTCCCTCTGGCTGCCTTAGCCTGGTCCTCTCCCACCCCTGAGGGGAGGGGGGAACAGGGGTTCCCCTCGCGCTCCCGACGCCCTGTTCACGTTTCGCTGCCCGGGCGGAAAGAGGAGGCTCCCGCCACTCCGGGGGGACGGGCCAGCCCTGTCCGCCGCCGTCAAGTTGTCCGGGGCCAGGCGAACTGCCGCCCGCCCGTACCTTACCAGGTGGGCTCCCCTGCCTTTGCTCCTCAGAGGAGACCCCCGTGTCCCTGGGGAGGGACGGAGGATCCCCCACGGAAGAGGGCGAGACGCTGAGCCAGCACGAGGAGAGAGGTTGACTGTCCTCGTCGTGTAGCAGCATCCCCAGTGCTGGCATACGCTGTTTTGGCAGGTGAATGTATGATAGGGTTAAAAAAACTAACCAGGCCAATCAACCAAGCAAAAAACCCCCAAACACCACAACCCCCAAACCCCACAAAAATAAAACCCCAACCCACCAAAAAAACCTCTACCACACAACTCAAGTAAGAAAAATCAATCAGTGACCCAAAGCGCATGGAAATCCGGCGTTGGCATTTTGGAGTTTGCAAGCTTCTGATTTCTGGGACCAGGGATTCATTAAAAGAGACTTAGGTTTGCATCGAGGAGGGAGCAGAAGCGCATTAAAGCTGCCCAGTTGATGCAAGGAGAGGAAGGAATCACCGACAGTTAGAAATGAAAGGCGACGCTCGTTTTTACATCGCCGCTGACTGAGGTGCAGTGCTCCCAGCCGGGGACCAGGGTTCGGAGGGGACTGCTGAAGCCTCGGCTGCCGCCGGGAGATCCGTATGTGCCGCCGACCCCCGCCCGCGGGCCGGCTCGGCTGGAAGGCCGCGGCGGGAGGCAGCTCAGACCCGTCCTGCGGCCGCCAGCGGGAGGGAGCGAGGCGGCGGGGAGAGCCGCGACGAGGCTGTGCCGGAATCCCTCAACAGCAGACACCAGCTGGGGTACGGATGAGCCTGGGAAGAGGAAAAAAAAAAAAGATAATATCTCGGCTAAGTAAAGTGGAGAACAATAGGGGGCTCCCTTCAGAAGAGAAGCACCGCGGTGATGGGCGATGGTCGCGGAGTTGCGCGGGGAGAGCCGGCTCGCCCAGCCGGGGGGCCCTCCCCGGGCCTCTCTGCCGGGTGGGGCCGGCCGGCCTGCGGTAG
>WEKX01012702.1:31348-52629 GCA_013390025.1 Pitta sordida
AGCCCTTCCTCGGCCCGGGAGAGATGCCGAGCGCGCTAGGATCCGGGAAAGCACGGAGGAGCTGCGCGGAAAGCCGGTGCGTGGCCGGCTATTCGCTCCCGGCGGTGTGCGGCGGAGGCGGGCGGAGAGGGATGGAGGGGCAGAGAGTGGGTGCTGTGCAGGGTGCGGTGCGAGGTGTTGTGCGGGATGCGCGGGGCGCAGAGGTCGGAGTGTTGTGCCGGATCCGCGAGGTGTGGAGTGCCTGCGGGCTGCCCAGAGTGCGGTGCTCGGCGTGCGGTTCGCAGGGTGCGGTGCGGTGTGCTGTGCGGTGTGCTGTGCGGTGTGCTGTGCAGTGTGCTGTGCCGAACGCACTGCCGGGCGGCGAGCGGCGTGCGGAGCGTGGGAAGCCGAGGGACGCCGGGGTCGCAGCCGAAGCCGGGCGAGAGCACCGTGGCAGACTTTCCTGCAGGGTGCCCCGGGACGATTTCGGCGGGTGGTTGCGTTTCTTGGGGCAGAGCCGTTATAGAGGAGCCTGGACTGTGTCGGCAGCGTCTGCTCTGGCCTGCTGTGCAGGCTGGGGAGCGGGAGTATGGGGGGAAGAGGGTCAAATGAAAGCAAAAACAACAGACAAAGCTCTCTTAGGGTGTCTGGGAAAATCTCCTCGGTCATCACTTTCCAGACCAGAGGTGAAACCAACTCTAAAGGTGTTAATATTCAAGGGATTCATTCAGTTCTGAGTCCAACCAAGGGCAGAGAAAAATATTCGATACTGTTTCTTTTTTTTGTAAATTGTAGGCTTTTTCGTAAATTGTTAGTCTCACCCCGACAGCAGGACCTGTGTTGGATTTTCGAGGGGTATCTTGTTTGGTAAATGGATATTTGCAGGGTATTTAAGTGAATTGAAGGCGAGTGCTCTAGGGTATAATGAAAAGGGATTGATCAGTCTAAGGGGAAACATCAGGTTGCACAGGGAGGGAACAATTCCTGTAGACAATATGCTGAGTGTGATTCGCCTTGAAGTCCTGATTATTGTGTAAAGGTTACCTCCGTGGAAGGGGCACACCAAAGCATTACAGAAGAGCTGAGGCAGATAAGACTGCTTACATCAGTGAAGAATTCTCTTGCAAGCTAGGAATTGTGATGTCCAGGCCAAAGGTTTTCCAAACTCCCTTTCATTGTCAGCAAAACCCATTAATCTTATATATGTGTTGGGTTACTGTATGCAGGTGGCAACTCTACCTGCCTCGGTGTTGAAATTCAGCTATTTGTTCATTGCTGAGTGCTCTAAGGGAGAAAGGAGCAACTTTTACAAACACTGAAATGTTTGTAAGATACTTGGAAGATAATTCTTTCATAGTTCAGAAGTAACGTACCAGTAGTAAAACATCAAAATAATTACATTTTTTTTCCTCCTTAGAACTTAATGGAAGTTGCTCTTGGTTTGTTTTCATTTATTAAAACCAGATCAGTTTTGCACTGACTGGACAATCTGATATTCTATGAATGGGTTTTCACCCTAGAAATCCTCCTATCCTAGTTCACGTAATTTTTTTGTTTGCTTTAGTGTTTTTTTTTTATTATTTTTTTAATTTTAGTGGAGTTCCAACTGTGTTTCAAATGCAATGACAAATTAATTTTTTTTTGCCTCAAATAAAATTTTAAATATTTTTCTTAGTTATTTTCCCTCTGATTGAATAGCTTATTTTGTCCCTCAGTTAAGAGTTCATATGTGTCTGTCTGGCAGTGTCAATTGGAAAATGTTCATCCTGCTTATGCTGCAGAAAGTACTCCTTGCTTCTGATGCTGCCTGTAATTGTGAAGGTTTTAAAAAATATTTCCTGATGAACATATTGACTCTTTCTATATGTTTTCCGCCAAGACTTCAGCACCAGCTGAAGATGGATCTTTCAGGAAAATAGAGAGATTTCCTCTGTTTATTTAAGTATTTATCTGTCACTCTCAACTTGATATTTAGACCTTTTCATTAAGATAACAAGGTTCCATAACGAGCCTATCTCCCGGTTGCAGTGAACCTGTGGTTGGAGTAGTAGCTGGTCTGGGCACATTCTAATGCACTGACTCTGGCAATGTGGTACCAAAGTACCAAACCCTGAGTACAAAATAGCTGATAAAGCTGAATGATTTTATGAAGGAAGTAATTTCAGAACCAGACACTACATGCAGAAGTTTCCATCTCGCCTGTCTTGCAGTACTCCGCCTCCTTAGGTTTAAAAATAAATATATATTCTAGCAGAACAAGTGGAGGTATGTGCTGAAATACTGACTTTAAAAATAGCAATATGTTCTGATAACACCAGATATTTTTAATGAATTAAACCCAAGAGAAGCATGTATTACAGGGTGACTGGACGAGAGGCTTTGTGGTGCACTTGCTCTTGGACTGTGTTGGGGAAATGCATGAATTCTTCTTCTGAAGTCATGTTTCTAGTGAACACCAACTACTACAGTGGGCAACCTGTAAAATGAAGAATATATTTGCATTAATTCAAACTTTTATGGTCAATTGGAAAAGGATGGCATTTGACTTCAAATGAAATTTCTGCCCATGAAAAGAGTTCATTCAGGCTTTATAGCCCAGAGGCCCATACTTTTTCACTAACATTCATTGATAAAAATGGAATTAATTTGTCATATGCTTTCTGCTTAGTTACATAGGCTTGCAATATCCTGTAAAAGGTAATATTAATCAATATATAAAAAGCAGTGTCGCATGAATAAATTAGGCAGTATAATAGAAGCTTTTATTTCTTAGGTAATATAAAAAAAGACTAAAAGGTCTTACATTTTTAAAAAGAACACTTTAAAATTTTATTGCAGTTTTATAGACAAGCTGTAGACACTTGCAGCAAAGAAACATACTTTTTCAGGAAACGGTGCAAGCTGAGGCAGAGCAATTATTGCTTATGTAGACCATAATGTTGAAAAATCCTACTTATCAATTCATTTGATTCTCAGTCAGTTCTAGATAGAGTATTAGACTGAGGATCTTGGGGTCACTGTAGCTTCTTCATTGTTGTTAGAATTTGGGTTGCAATAGTCAAATTTATCACTATTTGTTTGTACAAAGACTGACACTTGCTTTAATATCTGAGCACTCTTTGACTGGAATTGACCTGTGGCTGAAAAAGAGACAAAAAAGTGTTTCTTTCCTTTGTGAATATTTTCCCTATTTCACTGATGCTTTCTTTTTTTTTTTCCCCCATACAGTGTTAAGTAAGAGTAGTCTTTTATTCCCTCAGTGAATTGCTCCCTGCCTGGTTTGTACATACATGCATGAATTAATGAGTTGATTGTTTGTTGGAGAACCATAAAGAAAATTGACTCCATACCTATTTGAGGTGTAGCTACAACTTCTACTCTTTATTATTTTCAATGCTTAACTCTATTTTTCTACTAAAACAATCAAAACAACAGATAATTGTGGCCAGTTAATAGTTCATTCTTTTCTCTATAAAAAACATCCTGTGGACCTGGATCAAATCACACTGTAGTGTGAGTCAAATTGTTCCATTTGTGACTGAGTCTGAGTTTGGCTTACAGAGCTGAAGCCTAGGCAGCTTTGTAACCTGTGTGCCCAAAAGGAGCCAAAGGAGAGCGATGGGATTATCACATAACACAGCACAGACTTTGTTTCATTTAGATTAAACTCTGAGCCAAATTAAAGCAAAACTAAATGTTAAGAGACATTTAGTTTTGCTAAGTCCTGTGTGGAAGTCCTATGTGCTGCTTTCAATTGCAGTGGTTTTATTCACATCCATTAAACATTTCATTTTCAAGTCCTTGTTCTGTTACTGAATCACAGTGAGATATCATCATATTTAATAGAAGACTTTCCATTATGAATCTTTTTCTTGGGTCTTCAAATACTTAAAAACTCTGCTTCCACTTTTGTAAGCTTAGTATTATCATCTGGAGGGAAAGGTAACAAAATAAATGTAAGAAGAGGATTATACATGTGAACATTATCAAAGTGCATTTTCAGTTTTGTTACTACCTGATACGTATATAAGTATTTTGTGGAAAATAATTCAAAATGTAATTGAAAACCAATATAGAATTATCTTCTGATTTTGTCTGTAGTTGTCTTCTAGTGTGGTCATATTTTTGATGGGAACCAGTGAGGTCACTAGGAACAATGTACATATCTGTTGATCAGCCTAATGCCTGGATTTTCTGTATAGGCAGTGTGGTAGGCACTTGTACAGTGTGATCGACTTCATAATAAGAAAAACTTTTGTGAAAGAAAAGATAAGGTGAATTACATGCTAGGATGTCCATTGCTCTCCATAGCCTGTAACAGATGTCTTGAGAGACTGCCTCAGATAGAGTTGCCCACAGTGTGCCTACCTAGCATCAGGTAAAAATAATCCCCTCTTTCTTCTCCTCAGAGGTTTAAAAAATTATTCGGGCGTGTGTAATTTTGTTAAATATTGAAATAAATAAATGCCTTCACTTGAGAACTAAAGTGTGGGCAATTTGGTTATATTTATAACAGTCAGTCAGGTGTTTCGATATGTAGGCTGAAATCCTGATCTTGTTAAAATCAGTGGGACTTCTCCAAATGTCAGTGCAGGCATAACATTGTTACTTTTTAATATGGTCCTAATGAAAGCAGAGAATAGAGACCCTGTTAATGTTGGACCTCAGCTCACGTAAAATGTCAGAAATTAAATACTGGGTGTTCAGCTAGTTTCCTAACATAACATGTTGTGCTTTTTTTGTTTAGGAAATCAGCTACCTTTTCATAAAAATAATAGTTAGAAGATTTAGACATATAGTTAGCCCTCCCCAAAGTGAATTCTGCTGGAGAAATAGTCAGTTTAACATCCATATTAGTTGAATGTCCTTGTACTGCAGTGGCTGAAAAGTGCACTTAAATTCAGGAGCCATGATTACTCCATTGTCATAAATGGGACTTCTCCAGGAGGGAGAGTTTAAGTAGTTTCTGCACTTCTGTAAGCTGGAACAGAATGATACAGCAAACCAGAAAATATAATGTGTTATGGATCATGTCTGTTTCTGGGTGTCATGCAATGTGAAGGTAAATATGAATTACTGTTTGGAATCTGAACACCAAGCTAAGTTTAGTTCCCCTGATTCGGCTGTTGCTCTGCTGGCATCATCAATTTCCTGGCTCATAGTACAGTGCAGCCAGGTGTTCAAATTCACTGCAGGCCAAGAATTGCTCGCTTAAAGAATATTGAAAGTAAAACTTAGGCAATGTAACTCCTATTCAAAAGCAAATACACTGTGTGACAGGTATAAAACCACTGAACTAAATGATATTTCTCACTTTTTTTTTTTTTCTTTCCAGAAGTACCTCACGAGTAGGGCAAAATAGGAGCACATAAACTACTGACCTCCTTTTAGCACTGGGACCAGACATAGTACTCTACTCTTCACCATCAATTTGAAGAAACTGAAAAGCACCTCTCAGAAAAGTTGGTCAATCCATTACATCAGTGGACATCTTTGTAAAACACATTTTATGTACTTCTGCTGAGATCCTTTTTCTACCTACCTACTGCATGGTTCTATATTACTTACTGGGCACTGATGGTAGCCTCCAGAAAGTGCAGCTTCAAATGGTCAGCCTCATCCTTTAGCAAGAAGAAAATCTGGATACTGGATAGCAACAACTTCTTCAGAGAAAATGGTATGCAAAGGGAAACGATTGGTTTCCTGCCATTGTTTTTTCCTGTTAACAGCCAAATTCTACTGGATACTGACTCTGATGCAAAGAACTCACGGCCAGGAATATGCCCACTCCATCCGTCTGGATGGGGACATCATCTTGGGAGGACTCTTCCCCGTTCATGCAAAAGGGGATAGAGGGGTGCCTTGTGGAGAGCTCAAGAAGGAGAAGGGAATCCACAGACTAGAGGCAATGCTGTATGCAGTTGATCAGATTAATAAGGACCCTGATCTTCTTGCCAATATCACCTTAGGTGTCCGGATCCTTGATACATGTTCCAGGGACACTTATGCTTTGGAGCAGTCCTTAACATTCGTGCAAGCATTGATAGAAAAAGATGGTTCAGACGTGAAGTGTGCAAATGGTGACCCACCTATTTTCACTAAGCCAGACAAGATATCAGGTGTGATAGGTGCTGCTGCAAGTTCTGTGTCCATTATGGTTGCAAATATTTTAAGACTTTTTAAGGTAAGGAACATTTTCTATCTTTCTTTTAAGTTTCAAGAATAGTGAAATAAGTGAGGTGGTTGTGTTATGTTACACCTTCAAAAATGAAAGGACTCTTTCACATTTAGAAATCTGAAATGGCTGATTTGCCCTTTCAAAGCAAAGGGAGGAAAATACCCCAAAGCAATGCTTTCAGACCCTATTTTAAGATCTTAAAGGCTTCTTTTGAACTTCTGAGCAACCAGAGCACATTTTAGGCATTTGTATCCTTACTTTTTTACTACTCACATTTGATCCATATTGAGCATTTATGCTCATCAAGACTATGTTGGGCTTGATTTCCAACATTTCCAGGAGGATGAAATATAAGATGTTAACACAAATCCATTTTTAGGAGCACCAAATAATTTCCTTACATGCAAAGATATACCAGTAATTATCTGGTGCTATGGATGTGCCATGTCTAGGCAAATGAAGTGTACTAAATAACTTTCATTTTGTTGAAATCTTAACCTCCTCCGTATTTTTTGCAAGGTGATATATTTTTTTCCAGACTTTGTTATCACTTTGTGAGATATTATTTGTAGGCAACAGTTTTACTGATGTTTCCTTTCATGTATTTTATTAAGTTCAGACATTCTAAATAATGGAAAAGTAAACCTGCTATTTTAAAATTTGTTAAGTTAGATAGAAAGATGAACACATTCTAATCAATCAATTTGGATAAAAGAGATTAGGCAACAGATACATTTTAATCCTATGCAATGGCAAACAGATGATGGTAAGTTAAGAACATTTTTCTATACACAGAACAACTGTTACTTTTGTCTGAATCTCTTACTGTCCTACCACCCATTGTTCCTTCCATCCATTCAGAAACCCTTCTTATTTCATGCAACTTTACAACTACAAAAAACACTTAAAGACCATTTATGTGACTTTGGTGCAGAAGATTCTGGTAATGTTAAATGTTGCTGTTATATATTTTGGTAAGTGTTGTACTTGTTTTCTAACTATTATAACTGAGATATTGACTAGTAGTAAAGAAAGATTGGTACTTTTTTTTAGTTTCTCACCTCAGCAAAGAGTTTCAGTCATTTGAATAGAGATTTTTGTCCTTCACTCTGGTTCTCTCTGAAAGGGCATAATGATGGATTTACAGTTCAGCGGAGGAGCGAAGTGTCTACTGGTGGTCAGGTGTTCATTTCATTCTCAAAACTGATCCACAGCTGCAGTTACTGCACGGGTTTGAGGACAGTGGACTTGTTCCAACCATATGTTTTCCTTGTGAAAATCAAAACTGAGCTAAGATTTATATGGAGAGCGCCTCTGGAATTCTGCCTGGTGGAGACGCCTGTCTTTCCTGGGAACAATAATGCGTGTTGTTGGAGATGTCTGGTTATTATTTCACATTCTTGTTAAGTTGTGCTATCTCATTAAATAATTCATGGTTCTGAAGTAATGATAGATGGAATGGTCACTTTAATATCCATTATTATGCAAGGCTGCGCAGACTAGGGCTTATACCCAGTTTTGAGTTGAATACAATTCTGTAGACTGATTTAAGAAACTAAGCCTTGTAAGGCATACATTAACTGTGAATTAAGAGCAGCAAGAAGGAAAGAGGCCTATGAATTGTCTAAGATAGCAGCAATTTGTCTTCTGAAACCTTGACAGCTACCTCCTGATTTACATTATGCAATAAGATTGCAAATAACATTCTACTGCAGTCTTAATCAATAGAAAGTCACATGATATCCCCTCCAGGGAAAGATCTTATTTACCCATTTAATTGATGTAACACAGCTGCTGGCAAAAGGAGACATCTCTTTTAGTTTTAATTATAGATCTTGCAGAAATATTCTCTATAATGTACAAAAATGATAAATTATACCCTTTAATGTCTGATGATGGACCACCATTCGAAATCTGTTTTTACACCTTCCTCTCAGAAGTGGATCTCTTCATGTGTAAAGGCTTCTAGATAAGGCATGCAGTTAGCAGCACTATAGGAACCATTCATAATGGTTGTAGTCAAGAGGACTGTGAAATTAAGGGTAATTTTCCCAGAAATATAGGTATATAATCCAGTTTGGGTTGTACTCAGACCAAAGACATAGGCTGAAATTCTCAGCTGCTGCACCAGCAAAGCTCCATAGATGAGGACCTGGACCTTGGCCCATGTTCACAACATCTCCAGATATTACTGTAACTTGCTGTGTGTCAAGGCTAGACACTCAACTGAGGTAAGTGCCTGTACTTTCATATAGTCAGTGATCACCATCATGCAAATGCCTGTTTCCATTATATCCAGAATGAGTGTGATTCATCCATATTTCTCTCTTACAGTCCTATTTAGCAAGTTGAACCTGTAATTTGAAGTTCGGTATTACTTTAATATCTGCTCTGAAGTTCCTAAATGTCAGGACTCCATTTTTTGGAGAATATTATTATCCAGTGATATTTTAATCTGTGATGAAATTGTATGAAGTATATTATGTCACTCAGTTGGAGTACACAAAGATAGACTGAGAAATACTATGTTCAGAAGCTTGGATTTTATGCTGGTATTTTTCTTTGTTTTGCCATTTTTTTCTTTCTTTTATTGATTTTACAACAGAAAACATACAGGTCAATAGCCCTATCTGATGATCTGGTGGATAGCATAAACCAATTGATAGTCATGGTATTCTTTTATCTAAGTGTTCTCATGAGAAGAGGGGAGGGAGGCCACCACAGAAAATGACCTTGATCTATAGGCTTTCTCCTGATCAAAAGGCTTGCCTTGAATTATTCTCTCTCCTTTCTCCTTTAGTGCATTGCTGCTTAGCAGGTGGGTTTCTGTGGGTCTTACCCTTCGTATGTCAAAACATAAAGGTCCAAATCTGGAAAGACTAAATTTCACCTGTTAATGGTTTTAGACCTTTCAGAGGCACTTTACACACAGGAAACTCAGGATCATGGAATTAAATGCTTGAAAGCGGACTTGTTATTCCTTATCATATTGTGGTTGTTTTTCATCTTCTATTACTGTGGTGCCTGGTGCAAAAAGATTGCGTGAAACAGTTGCTTATTAAACTTTCGGAACTTGAAGGTGGTTTTGCTGCAAATATATGTAGTGGAAGAAAGAGAGGACCTTCACAGGCAGGCACGGGACTGTGCTAAGTGGCAACACAGTAGCTACTCGCTTAAACAGCTCACCATAGATCTCGGAACAGATTGCAGGCTGACTGTCTCAGCTGGGCAGCTCTCACTATCACAAAGTCAACCTTTCTTTTAGCGCAGTCTGTGAAAATATTACTCTTACGTCTTTCTTTACATTTATTTTACTGAAATCGTTTTCCTGTAGAGTGCTCAGGGATGACTAGGTGGTATCCTTTACTTGCTTTTGTGTGACATTTATAAGCATCTGGGATATTTCCCAGTCCCCCAAAACTTGGCCTGAAGGAAACAAGAGACTCTGTAACATAGCTCACTTCATGTATTATGTTCCCAATATTCAAAGCTTCTACTTTTTAAGTTCTGAATAACTCATGTCAGTGGTAAAATCTGCCTGAAAAAGATGGGCATTTGTTTATGCTAGTGTCCTCACATCTAAAACCCTCTTACTATTCCTGAGCTGCTTGGGACACTCCATCTGTCACCTTCACACATCTTCTAGCCAGTGTCACACTAGGAGCAGCCTAGGGATGATAGTTTGCATGCAAATTGAAATGAGTGGACAGTATGAGTGGTGAATAGTGATCTTATGTTTTATGTATATTTTTATGTGCATACATATAAAGCCAAGGTATTCATCAACAGTTTTATTCCTTTTTTTTTGCTTTGCTTTGCCTTGCTTTCTGTTTTCTCCTTGTTTCCCAAGGCTAAAATACTTATTTCTTCTTTTTAGTGTAGTTCCCTTCTTGCTGTAATTCACTTTATTATCTGTTGTCTAGGTGGACTAATATTCACTTCATGCACATTTGCCTTATACATTTCATACATATTTACCTCTTCAGAAGTACAACTACAAATGACATCATGGTGTTAGTCTTTCAACTTTATGGCAACCATCCAAAATGCAAGGGATATTTTCTTTCAGTAAATGTAGAAATTAATATGTTAGTTCCACCAGCATTTTGTTTATTTGCTTTGATTATTTCTTTGCCTCATTTTGGATTTCAGTATATATCGTTGGTTGGTAGCTTTGTGCAGTTACCAGGGCTGTACCTGGGTTATGCTATTTTTATGCTTCATTGCAGGTCTTTTTATGTTTGGCTGCCATTTGGCACTTTTGCTGCCTTTGTTCTAGACCTGCACAAAGCACCAGACAGGCCTCCCAGAAATTAGGGCTTTACAATTGTACAGAGGCTAACCTCATTGAACTTTATAAAGGCAGGGCTATGTATTTAAATTAAGTGTGGCAATAGAGTGCATCTCATGTTTGAAGGGAGTATGGTGTAAATAAAATGTAATAGCATTTTACCACATAATTTCAGAGAGCACAGACATATTTTTGTGAGGCAACCTGAGCCATACACAGATCCCGACTCTGTATCTACAGAAATATTTGCACCTCATGAGCATTACAGCCTTCAAAGGCTCTGGAGAGATGCAGGATTCAGTCTGCTCCATGTCTGACTGCAGACTCCCATAATGGAAAAGCTTTATCATATGCTTTAAAGAAGAAGAGGCTCAAGAATTTTACTTAATGTATTGGCATTCATTAATAAAAAAATGTGCTACACTGATTGGAACATATCCATTTTCTGTTCAGTATGTCTTGCTACATGTTTCAATAATGTTTTCTGGGGCCTGGCATTTTAAATTTGACATAGGGTGATTTTTTTCCCCTGGTGGTTAAAACATATGTGGAAAATTTTGTGTGAAGTGTGAAGAAAAGAAGTTGTTAGAAGGGATAAGACTAGTGAAACATTTTAAAATTAGCTCTTAGGATGACAGATTTATTTTACTTTTGTTCTAGATAATATTTGCACTTTCTAAGTAATTTTTAATTGTAAAAGGAACCCATTGCCAATACATCCTATTTAATTTTATAGGGTTTTTTTTTGTAGCTTAGTACAAGCACATATCTGTTCAGTCTTATCATATATCTTGTCTGTTATTGCCTGGAAAATACCTTTATTATAATTCTCTTTTTTAATAATATTTTTTTCATAATTGAACTTGTTTTACACAGAAGAAACATTCATATCTCTTCATATTTCCATGGCTGTAGACCCTTGATTATGCAAAAAATCCCCTTTAACATAACCATAGCTCTTTTGTCAGTACCAGATTATATGTGTTGTGGTCAAAAGAGGCAAATTCCAGGTCAAAACAAAGATAAAACTATAGGTACAAGAGACACGATGCTAGTGTCAATAATGACACAATTGCCAAATTTTTTATTAGCAGCCAGAAGAAATAAGAGGTTTTCAGATTCTGTGAAAAGTGCTAACACTGATTAGCATCAAATTTTATTAGTGCTAAGCTGCTTGAGGCAAGGGAGTACAAAAGTAACTTGATGCATTCATTTAGTATTTTCTAGTATATTAGTTCCTTAAATATTCCTCTAAAGATTAGTCTTCTCAGATTCCTAGATGGAGCTATAACCGGTGGTTAGAACAAAGGGGCAATCTGCTTTTCAGTTATTTTCCATGTTTGCCATTGGTTTGCTACAGGCTGTGAGAAGCATCTCTTGACCTTTCTGTGTTTCTCTTTCGTCATTTTGATTTTCTTGTGTTTAAGCATTTCACAATAACAATCAGAAGCTTGATTAACATTTATTAAACGTTTGAGATGTCTCCCCTGCTTTTGCAGGGCATGCTGAAGCTGTCTAAAATGTTGAGGTTTTTACGTCATTCCATAAGTACAGTACATGAGCACCTTACAAAGAGAGTGTAGCCTGATTTTCTTTCTACTTCCCTGAGTGCAGTTTGGTGAGTATATATGTGTATATATGTATGTATATATATACATATGTGTATACATCTTTCCCTCACATGAACGAAACTGCACATGCAGAAAAAATTATTTCACCCTTCAATCTCTAAAGATTTGCTGAGATCTTACTATGCTACTGGGAATTAGTTCCTACCAAGGTTTGTTTGTACATGACAGAGGTTTCTGACCTATTTGTTAAATAGCATCTATAGTAATATAGGCATCAGTCATAATTTCACAAGTGAGAAGTGTAAAAGGCTGAGAGGAGCCTAGCAGTTTAAAAAGAGGTCACATGCACAGAAATACAAACTCTGTAGTGAGCTTTTTTAAACATTTTGTGTTAATAGGAGACCCCTTTTAATCTGTTAATGAATGTGTTAATAGGAGGCCCCTTTTGTCTGCTAGTAAATAAAATGTACCTATCATACTTGACTGGCACCTGGCACTAAGGCCATCTGACACAGACAATCCACACTCATATCACATACTTCTTTATTCCCCTGAATCATGAGTCTGCATGGAAATTACCAAAGGGGAATGATTCCTGATCCATGCATACTTCTGAATCCTGTCAGGAAATTGGGAGACTTGGATAGCACAGGTCATGGCTGAGTTTGGACTGTCCTGACAGTGTGTTAGTGGAGGCAGCTGAGCTCTTACTGAGAGATGTACTCTGAAATTATGTGATTTACCAGTGTAGACAGTGCTTTTGATTTCTCAGGACAGAGGTCCTCTGCTCATACGTCACACTGAAGGGAAGCCAAAACACTGCAAGGATCATTGATGCTGTTTCAGTGCTTTAGTACAGCAATGTTAGTTGTATTAGCCACAATGAGAACTAAATTAAGATGACTTTTTGCCCCTGGTGTTTAATTGTTTCAGTACAGTGACAGTTGGGCAATATAAATAGTCCTGCATTCTGATTGACATCAGAACCCAGGCACTATTGTGTTACAGCCACGTGGTAGAGTTTTTGAGTTTGTGTATTTCCATTCTCATTATTTTCCCTAAGGCATATTGTGCTTTTAGGATTAAACTGGTTTAGAGTGCTTAAATGTATATCCTTGTGTTCTCTGATTAGAGAAAAGTAGTCATCTAAACAAAAGTCTTACTGAAGGACACTAATTCCACAGGAATGAATTATATAGCCAAGAGCAAAATGCTCCTCTGTGCTGGAATCTACATATGCTCTCAGCAAGATATGATGTCCCCTATCCTTCTGACAGGACAATTAAGCATTTAAGTGAGGCCTTAAATTAGGAGGCCCTTGGCCCTTGGCTGTCTGTGCCCTCAATAGAGAGAATAAAATGCTTTCAGAAGGAGACTGGATCAGGGCTAGGAATCTGGATGCATCATTCTCATTTGCAGAAAGGTGGTGGGTTGATCCATGCTCACAATTGCACCAGGCAGAACCTTTTCTCACTGGAAGGCTTTGGAAGCTTTGGAGGGAAGTGATAGGTAGCTTTATAAGAACATTTTAAACACCTGCAAGGGTGGTGCTGGTTTCTTAAATCCTTCCTCACTTTTCTTTGGAAGGAATCTTACTCATTTCCTTTTCTCTGTCTTTTCCCACCTGCTCTGTTTTTACCTCATTTTATCTCAAGAAAATCTACTTTTTTACTATTGTTCCCAGTATTTTTCAAGTGAATCTTGAAAATTCTAGACTCTGAAGAAAATTTGTTTTCAGACATGCTGAATAAACAAGACTCTGACTGAGTTTTGGTTTCTCTAGGTTGTGAGGATAAGCAGGTCAGCAAGGAGGGAGAGCTGAAAATCAGGCAACTTATGAGAGGGACCCATCTATGAGGGTAACAGGAAACAAGGGAACCACCTGTTGAAAGATTGAACCCTAACGGGACAAGGGTTTCTCTTTTTTTTTTACATCATTGTAGGACTTCTTTTCTGACATTTCAGATAAATACTGGGCTCTAACTGTTCTCTGAAAATAAACAATGTATTTCTGATAGCAGTGCTGAGATATGCCACGGTATTGTTAGGTCTCTCTTTCTATTGTATCTCTTTTACAGCTTGTGACTGTGAGACAGGAGAAAAACTCATTTCTCTGGGCTGGAATAATTAATCTTTTGAGTTTTGGCTTTTGTTCTTTCACAGAAGGTGCCTCCAGCATTTAGTTACATAGCAGCAGTATTTGTAAAAGCAGGATCAGAATCTTTATTTCTGCTTCATTGGTGCATTTATATACATGACTCTTCTCTAAATTGAGAAGTAGAAAAAGGATGATAGCCCATTTTGGATATAATTCTATGAAAAGCACCTAACAATCTTCCATTAGATTTTTACTTTAATAGTGGCTCTGATGCATTTGAATGCCACCACAATCTTCTTGCAGGCAAGGCACAATTTTGTCAAGCAATTCCATTGCGCTATGGTAGCATAGTTCCTTTACAGTGATGGTTACTCTTATTCAGATAATTTTTCTTTGCTTTTTGTTTGCAAAGTACTGTGAAGTATTAAGGTCTTAATGAAAACTTATCACCACAGTTATATGCAGGCTCTTCATTAGAGAAACATTTCATAGAGGCTGTGGATCCTGCAATAGTTCTCTAGGCCTGACACTTCCAAAAACAAAGCTCGAGAAAGGAACAGAAGAAAGGGCTGGCTTTCTTGCCATTCTGATTTCTTCTTTGCCTGCCATGAGTATGTTTTGGTTTTATGAGTAGTTCTGAAATGCAGAAAATGCCCTTCCAGAAGAGCTGACTTCCTTGAGGACTGTCATCTAGACAAGAACTACGTCTGGAAGGTGAGCCGTATGAATGCAGGTGAGGTTTCACAGAATCTTCTGAATTGGAAGGGACCCACAAGGATCATCAAGTCCAACTCTTAAACAGCACGACTGCCTCCCTGGTGGGAATCGAAACCCCAGCCTCCCTGGTGAGGTGGGGACACTCACCTCTGCACTAAAGTGGAGGTTGAAGGAGTTCTCAAGACTGACTTACCTGTTTGGATGATATATGAAAGGACTAATAAGTAAAGCAGAATATGAGCTGAAATGTTGCAGTGCAGTGCTATGTAAGAAATACCTACTGGTTAATAATAGAAAGGAGGGACTATACAGTGCATATACATGTGCTTTTGTACATGGATGTTTGCTATGTTATTATATTGCTGTAAATTCATTTGCTGTGGACTCCGTGGTCCAAACAACCTTTCCAGAGACTGCTGTGGGAGAAGAGAACATATTTTGGCAATCTGAGACAGGGAATTCATTTATCATTAGGAGTAGCATAAAAAAAACCCTGGGGGAAAAAAATAACCTGTGAACCTGTGAATTCAGACGGTTCCCACTGCTGTGGTGTCCAGGACCAACCCAAAACATGTACTGCAGACAAACAGGGTGTCAGGGCTAGTATCATACACTGAATGGAAAGTACAAAAGCCTGGGAATCCCAAGTCTGTAGATGGCTTGCTGCAGGGACATGAGCTGTTTTAGGATTCAGATTTCTGGGTTCTGCTGCATTCAGGAGCATAAATGACGACGTTCTTCTGCAGCCTGCTGGATAGGTGCTGTTGGTGGAATTCTGCTTACTCAGAAAGGAAACAGAATCTGATTTTTGTATCACTTTTAGTCTTGTTTATGTGAGGAAGAATCCCTGAGACAACAATGAATTCCAGGAAGTCAGTGAATTATAGCACCCTAAAACTGGATTTATCCAGAGGCAAATAATTTCGTATGTTCGCACAATATTCTGTCATTGATATCACCATCACTAAGCTTTGTATTTGAGTAGGAAAGTCCAACAGAGTGCATAATAAAAGTGGACATAGGTCTTCAATTCTTTCTTCATGTAATTTTCAGATATGATCATGATGATGAAAATGTAATTTTCAGATATGATCATGATCATATGTGATTAAAGAGAGAGGGATTTGTTTAATTAGAAGAGATTTTTTTTTTTTTCTGTAGTACAGTACTGATTTTGGGGAAGCTGGCAACTTGCTCTGCACAGGCACGCCTCTCCAAAATGACTTTTATACTAGTGACTAACTACAAACCCAACACTCCAAATTTTAATCACAAAGAGGAGTTAGTAGAGCACAGACACATATAGATAGAGCCAGGATATTGTTTCAGAAGTGAAAATATGGGTTGACTATTAGAAAAAAGTATTGCCAAGGAGTACCCTGTTATGTGTTGTCTAAAATTTGTGGATGACACCAAGCTGGGGATAAATGTTGATCTGATGGAAGGTAGGAGGGCTCTACAGAGGGACCTTGACAGACTGGATAGATGGGCTGAAACCAATGGCATGGGGTTCAACCAGTCTAAGTGTCGGGTCTTACACTTCGGTTACAATAACTCCATGCAGAACTATAGGCTGGGGGTGGAGTGGCTGCAGGATGATCAGGTGGAAAGGGATCTGGGAGCGCTGGTTGATAGAAAACTTAACATGAGTCAGCAGTGTGACCAGGTGGCCAGAGAAGCCAATGGTATCCTGGCCTGCATCAGGAATAGTGTTGTCAGTAGGACTAGGGAAGTTATTCTCCCCCTGTAGTTGGCACTGGTTAGGCCACACCTTGAATACTGTGTCGAGTTCTGGGCTCCTCAGTTTNAAAATATAAAAATATGTATTTTTCTATCAGTAGAAAAATTTTCTAGGTAAAGTAGCCATTGTTTTCCTGGCCTAACTTGATGGTTTTGTTTGGGATTCTTTGCATAACAAAGCACGGGATTTAGAAGTTACCAGCTGCTATATTTTCTCTCTAAAGTGTGAAGGAAACATGTATTGTCCTCAGGATTAAAGGACTGATTCTCTTTGTGCTCAGTTCAGGCAGAACAGAAATGTTTGTAATGAAGGTAAAAGCTATTGAAAAGCATGAAACATGAGAGAAAAAGAATGTGTTTATGTCTTCTTCGTTGGACAGGATTTGATGATGCCCTTAGAAAGTTTTAAGTGTAAACATTTTTCTTATTAACCAGCATTTTTGTGCATGTTATAAATGTGTCCATTTGCAAATCCTAAATGCAGTCAGAGCTGTTGTTTCAGCCAAATATCATCTGAACAACAAAACCTCATATTCTGTGGGCTAGTTCACATCTCCACTACTGACTGAATAGCATTTTTGAAACTGTATGTGTAAGGCATTTGAGAATGCAGAGAAAAAACACTATCTCTAGGGCTAGTTTTGGAGACCAGAATAAGACAGGAAGGTAGCTGTGCTGTGTATGGGAGCAAGAATATCTTGCAGTTGGAACAGATGCTGATAGTGCCCTGTGACTCTAGGTATGATTTCCTGCCATTCCTGCCAAGTTTCAAAGCTAGTGCTTCTTTTTTCTCTCCTTATTTCTATTTTTAGACTGAATAGCAGAGAACTTCTGCTTCAGGAATGAAGATTCACCATTCTAGTTATACTTATTTTACTGTGTCTTTTCATACACATCAAATAATGTTTGATTCTGGCATGCAGGATAGAATGAGTGTAAAGAGGTAAAAAGCTGAGGATCACATAATCACTTGGCTCAATGGCAAGCTGCAAAGCTTTGTCTGAGTGTGACAGACTTCCCTTGCTGTGTGGTAGTGCCCGCTGAAGCCTTACATCCTTTGTCTTGCCTCAGCGCAGATTTCCTCTGTGACCTTGGGCAAATCACGCAGCAGTGAATCCTCACCCTGACGGCTAATGCCTGTGGAGCTGGGTGTCCAGTGGCTCTGAAGGACTAATGTCCAGGGTCCCCCGCCCCTGCTTCCCTGGTTAGAGCACTTCTGTGGCTGAAAGGATTTGTGAATATAAAGGCTCCTTGATAATCAGATATAAGGGTAAGGGATGGGGGCATATAAGTACTTCAGATAGCTAGTTCTTAACGAGGGATTCCTTGTATCCTCTTACATAGTTCTCTCCCCTGGGTTTTCCTATGAAAGGAGATTATCCAACTCACAGTATGATTTAAATATGCAAGTCATCAGTCTCAGGAGCAAGTGGTGAAGCCTGCCTGACCTGTAATCAGAGGCTATACATCCCCCGTAGGAAACCATGACAGTCAAAGAGAGACTTAGAGTCAGCAAAAACTGTTTGGATTATTGCCCAATAAAACTAAAACTGTTAAAACTGATACCTCCAATCTATATTAGAATGATAGGGAAAAAAATTAATGCCTGTGATTATTATGACAAAGCATGGAATTAAGTGTAGTGTAAGATGAACAAAAATTAGGATAGGTGTGTGTGCAAATGTATGTTCTACTTAGCTGAGTGGATTTGTTTTGTTTGCAGATGTTTAAAAGTTGGGGGAAAATGTTGAACTGCCAGAGTGTAGAAGGGCCCTTCCGAGGGACCTTGATAGGCTAGAGAGATGAGCTGGTACTAATAGTATGAGATTTAACAAGTCCAAGTGCCGGGTTCTTCACTTTGGACCCAACAATCCCATGCATCGCTATCGGCTGGGGGACGAGTGGCTGGAGAGTGGTGAAATGGAGAGGGATTTGGGAGTAATGATTGACAGAAAACTCAATATGAGCCAATAGTGTGCCCAGGTGGCTAAGAGGGCCAATGGCATCCTGGCCTGCATCAGTAACAGTGTGGTCAGTTGGACTAGGGAAGTTATTCTTCCCCTGTACTCGGCGCTGGTCAGACCACATCTNAATCGGAATATTCCGTGATTCTGTTTGAGAAGAGAGACAGTCAAATCAGTTTTGTAAAAAATATGTTAGCTGGCAATTATGCCAGTTTATTTCCTGGTGTCTCAGGAACCATTTTTTGTTTGTTTAGTGTTTCATGCTGATTTCATTAAAAGTTTGTTTGCTTTTCTCTAAATTGAGTAAAAATCCCTAAGAATAGTGCAACTTCAGTCAGTTGTGGTAAATAATTGCCTCATCTATTTACCAGGAGTGGATCAGGAGCTAAGAGGGACTTCTACACCTTTTAGAGAAAGTGATTCCTAATTTTCAGTTGTTTTTAATATATCTTCAGTATGAATACAATAGTGTGAGCTAGGCTGTGCCAATATTTAATCAATTTTACAGCTAAATTACAAATAAACATTAATTTTGTTCTGAACCAAAATGATCTTGTTAAAGTAAAATGTGGAACCTGAGGGCTTCTTTATTTTTTTTGTTTTAGTTTGATTTATTTTTGTTTTATTTTATTGAGGAATGCTTTCCAAAATGTTTTGTTTTGTGTTAAATGAGAACTTATATTTCATGTGAAATAAAATGTTTTATTTTGATGTTGGAAATTTTATACTGTAAAATAAAAGTGATAGATTTCAAATTACAGTCTTGGGTACTATTCATTAAATGCTGGTGCCCCTCTTACCAAACTTTTTTTACTCATGTCTTATAGAAGGCTCTTGGGCAAATCTGTTCTTTTGGATTCAGAAGAGGGAATCAAATATGTATTAGGAGATGGGACAATCCAACTCCAATCCCCACAGCAACAGAGAAGACTGCTTTATAATAAAATTAAAGAGTTCTAGTCACAGAGGGTGAGAAAGCCACAGAAACAAGGCTGCCAAGGCACTCTGAATGTGCTGAACTTCCATCCTGTGACTTTTCTTTCTGCCAAAACAGGCCTTCTGTCACTAGTCTCCTGTGTGCAGGACTGTCCCTGGAGGGTTCTAACCTCAGAACAGTTTGTCAAAACAGTCCTGTAATTGTGCATCTTCTTGAAAAGTCTTATCCGCCTTTCTACCTCTGAACAGCTGTATGCATGTTAACGCTGCTGTTGCCAGATGCTGTCTATTCACTGCTGATAAGCTTTCACAATGGGAACATTTTATTTCATCCATGCTAAAATTCATTAAATGTTCATTAGAGTAATGATTTTAACTTAACTATACTTGTTCCTTGCTGAATACTGGACTACAGTGAATTACTCTCAGGCGGGTCCAATGGAAGTTTAATTGTTTATAAAAACATGAACAGCTTAAGCAGGAGAGACTTTCATATCCTGAACCCCTGTAACTCAATGGTTAGTTATTCCCAGCTGAGCACTCTAACCATCAGGCCATTAAATATAATTCAGGCAGCTACTACAGCTTCTTTTTAACTTTTGGAACATACTTGTGCCTTGAGAGCATAAATTAAAAAAAAAAAAAAAAAAAGACAGATATGTGATGACAGAGACCAGAACGAAAAGAAAACCTTTAAAGAAGTCCTGCTGGGTGCCGTGTGGAGACCTAACAGTAAAGCACATTTGAATACTGAACATGCCTTTATATGCTTTAGCCATGGATTTCCAAGCTGTCATAGCCAGAACAGTAACATAAAAATATCAACCCTGTCTTGGGCTACCTAGTTTAGTTGAGACCCCATGGTCATACCTTTGTATTAATATGAATGGCTGAACATGAGTCTGAAGTGCACGGGGACTTCTGGAAGTGCCTATCTAGATTTGTCAGTCAGAGTCAAAGATGTAGTGATTTCTAATGACCAGGAGATTCTAACCATCTGCTGCTGTACAGTACTGACCGTATCACTTCTGCGCTGTCTAAATGCCAAGCAGGTTCTTCAATATCTAAGGCTGCTATCTCTGTAGTGAAAAACCTTTGCCATGAAATGTCTTACTTACTCCCATAACATATAGATGGTTTTTGTCCTTGACATACAGGCTTGTAGTTTGTATTTGTTTTACACATAAGACTTTATAGAAGAAGTGTAGAGATTTTTGTTTAGAATATAAAAAATTGGAGCCCATCCCCCAGCAACTATTGATTGTGATATTTTTCATTCTCTTTCTTCAGGATATTGTGAATATTGTAGATGCTATAGTTATTTAGGCAGACCTATTCGTAATAATAAAGAATGTTGTATTTTACTTTACAAATCCTATTTGCAGCAGTGCTCCAGGCACCTCCCTGTAATACACTACAGACAATTAAAACATTAAAACAGAAATTTAACCACAAAAATAATGTCAAATGGACAAATTAAATGAATAATTGGAGTATAAGGCAATTTCCCCCCCCCCCAATCTAACCTAAAAGTCTTTCTAAACAGTGAAGTACATGGCATTCCTTAACTGAAGGCTTGGGATGTGGGGAGGGCAGGAGGAGGCAAAGGCAGCATACAAACAACATTTCTGCAAGTCATAATGTTGTGGTTTGACTCTGTCTGGATACCAGAGACTCACCCACAACCTGTCCCAGAGGAAAAAACTGGAAAAAAACTTATCACAGGCAAAACAAGGCAAGCTACAAGTTAGGAATATAAAGGATTTATTTATTAACTAACAAGATCAGAGCTTAATGTGAGAAGCAT
>WEKX01012702.1:52784-69115 GCA_013390025.1 Pitta sordida
GCCTCAGGTGGATTCTGCATCACTGGTTCCTCTCTCTCTATTCCATAGGTTTGCACCATGGTCCATTCCACGAGCAACAGCGGGACGCCTGGAATACTTCCTACCCATTCTCTGGCCAGCCTAGTCGTGCCTTCATAGCTTTCAGCTTCTCCACACAGGCCCTGCTCTGGCACATCTACATCTTGCTACTAACTTTTTTTTCCTTTCTCAAATATATTGTTCACAGAGATGTCTCTATCTCCTTCTGCTCATGACCTTGGTCTCCATAGCAGCGACACGGCCCAGGCAGAAGCTATTAACCCCCTCGCTGCCAGAGGGAAAAAAACCCAAACCATGACACATAATGAAATAATACAGTTGTTATGACTTTAATTGGGACACTTTTCAGATCCACTGATTGAAAAAATAATGGACTTAGGGAGTTAGATGTCAATATATATGAATGTCCTTGATTTTATAAAAAACTTTAGTTGTAAATAGCAAGGAGGGAAATTTAAGAAACATATCCATATTTATTCCTACTTCGTAAGAGCTGAATTCTGCACTCTTTCCACTGTGCACATGCCAAGGAGAACAGAAAATGATGGCAGGAGCCTGAGACCTGAGTGCAGGCAATGCTCCACAGCCCCAGGTGTAATGCCTAGGCAGTGCACTGGGGCCCTTGAGGACATGAAAAATGCAGTATCACCAGATCGAAGTGGCTATACATTTGTAGAAGTAGAGCTGCCCTATGTCTTGAACCAGCTTATGCATATGCTACTATTAGCATAAAATTTTCGCTGGCAGTGTATCAAATAGTGTCTTTGCTTTGGTTTTCAAAAACCAGTCGTGTGTGCTCTTTGATGTGCTGGAGCAGCCTATCCTAAGCCAACAAGTTAAAAATCATCCACCCTGCCTACGGTGACAGGTTGTCCTTTGTGTCAGGAAAGCCTGAGGGAGCTGAACACTGGCTTTGCAGAAGGGAGATCTCAGGATCCTGAACCAAATGTTCTCTTGTTAGCATAGGCTCAATTTCCATTCATAGAACTAAAGAGAGTTTGCAGCTGGTTTAAGGGCATTAAGTGACTCAATGAAATTAGTGCAAAATGGTATGTGAAAGTTTCCCCTTCGTGTGATTACCGATGGAAAGCATTACATATTGGTGTAAATTTAGAAGGTTTTTTTTCCACATTAGAAAAAACTGAAAGGAATACGTTGGTCTTTTCACCACACAGGCCAGTGTAGCACTTTGTTGTGCCTGGTGATCATAGGAGTGATTTTAAAATTCTAACAAACAAATAAGCAAAACTTGATAGTAATACTGAAAATTGCAAAATGCAGCGACACACTTGTCCTAGAAAAGCTTAACAGCATTTAATGTATTTTTAAGCACAGGATTATCAAGTAGGCACCGGTAGAAAAGCAAAGTCAGTAAAATTTTACGGCTGGTAAAACAAAAAGCAACTTTACTTTCATACATTTTACAGTGCTCTGTGTGTTGAGGGGAGGTGTTTAATGATTTAAGATGACATCAATGATGTCTGAACTGGCCATCTATCACTGCACAGTTTGTCTACAGTGCTTAGGAATTTAACACCCAGAATGACAAGTGTAATTCCATGCTTCTGAAACATATGCCATAATTTATGGATATTAAGCAAGTATAAACAAGAGATGAAATCCTGGTGTAAGCAGTCATCCAAGAAATCATCTTGACATTTTTTTCATTAAAGTATTTCTTTCAGTAAGACAGACAGAACATACCTGACTAGCGCTAACAGCACATCTGTTACTTGCCAATTATTGCATGTTTGCAAATCAAAGGATCAGGTACATGCATGCAGTTAGCATTTAATTTTTAGTTACATTTTGCACATGGAGTTATGTAGTGTTTATCATGCTTATTATTATCCCTTATTATTATCACTATTACTATTAGTAATCTCCCACAGGTAATTATTATACAGGACTTAAATAGCAACAGCCCTTTTCACTTACTTACACTGTGTGTTAACATTAATTTTAATTTGAATTAGAAATGTGGTTTAAAAAGCTGAAGCACTAGAGATCTGCTGGTTTGTTCATGTGAGATTCTGCTATGAAAAACAGCAGAGAAAGAGGAGTGAGGTGTGCTGGGTGAGGTATCCCCAAAATATTGGTGCTGTATGTGCTGGGCATAGCTGCAGACACTGAGCATGAAAGCACGCTGGTCACTGAGACTGCTAGCTGGGATCTTCCATACCCTCTGTCTTACTGCAGTACTGAGAAGGCAATGGGGTTGCTAATATTGTGTAGATTGTAAAATTGATTTTTATTTCCTGTTGTCAGGAAATGTCTGTGTCTGCCTTATCCCTCCTGCTAAGCAATGCTTTACTCCATGAACACTGCCAGGGAACTAGAATAAGCCAATATTTTGAAAAGGGGAAAAAAGGCGAATCTGGCAACCAGTCCTTGCCAGGGGCAAAATCATGCAACAACTGATATATGCCAGTATTAATGTACAATGAAAGTATTGTGAATGCTAGTCCACATGGAGGGATGGAAAACAGGTCTTGGCAAATAAACTTGAATGTTTTTTTAGCGAGACATAGAGCTGTAAATCTAACAGTGTTGACTTTCGTAAACCTCGTTGGCACACATCATTCTGTGAGGTACTTTAACTTTACTTTAACCCTACTTTATCTAATAAGACCATCATAATTATGTAATTATTTTTAAAATTTCAGTTCTTTAATACCAGTGGTAGCTTGGACTTTATCTGGATAAGCTTTATCCTCAGGGGTGGGAAGGAAGGATCATGGAGAAAAGTCCTTTTCTGCTAACTAATGCTGATGTTGTTCTTATGTCAATGCCTGTTACAATGAAGGAAATGTTTCCTCACAGATTGTCAGTGCTCCTCTACAGCCACTCTGGGCACTCCTTTCCTGATTATGAGCCAGAAACTGGAAGGTTGTTGTAGCCAGTTTTCTGTGAACATTTTTAATTATCCATCTTGTTTCTAAGTTTTTCTTGGAATATCTCTAAGACATAAACAGAACATGCTGGTGGAAGCTGAAATCTCTGCATTTGCTAGGAGCTCTCTGACAGCCTTTGCGAGAGGTGAGCAACGTGGAGGAAGGGAGAGAGAACTGCCTGTGAAAGCTGAGGAGATAGACTGTATTGGGGAGGAAACCTACAGAACAATTACAGCAAGTGTACCTAGTCTCTGTTGGTTGTGCTGTCTTACATTCCTACCATAAGCTTGGCAAGCTGATACCGGTTGTGTCATTTGAATATATTGTTTTGCTGTTAGTTCAGTCACCCAAACCATTTCAAGATATACTTACTGAGCAAAAAGAAATAGAATTTGGGGGTCAAGATTATTCATGTTCTGTAGACTGCAATATAAAATTCTATCTCTGTAACTAAACCCAAAAATAATGTAGCAAATACTGACTTGATATATAATTTGTCACTAAAATTGCCCTGTAGTGAGCCTGATCAAAATCATGATGATTAGAAGAAGAGTTGCCACTTAGTTTGTACTTCAGTTTGAATGTTCAGTAGCGCATACAAGGTTGGGAAAGAGTAGTCAAGAAGAATATTTGAAAATTAGTCATAGAATCATAGAAGATATTATTGAAAGTTCAATGGATAGAAGGCAAGATTGTCAGGGGTGGTACTGTTGGTACCACTGTTATTGCAGCAGGAGACTGAGGACAGAAGACACATCTGTTTCAGCCTGAAGCCACCATGTGAGCAATACTAACTTACTAATGCAGCATTGTGGCCTGCAGGGTTCTGAGCCAGAGGACTATTTAAAAGATTAATTGGCTGGAAAGCATTTGGCACCTGAAATCTATCTCTGCTGCTTGACCCTCAGATAGATAAAGTCTGAAGCTTCTTTACACTTGAAATGTCTTTTTGGGCTGGAAACACTCCATTTCCCCAAGCCCACAGAAAGTGTGCTTGTTTATAATGAAACATACAATTATAAAGGGTGGCCTGAAATGGTGAGATACAAACTCCCATGTTTAATGTAGTCTTTCCCATACCTACAGTCTTGAACAGATTTACTAGTTTTCATAAAGTTATTTGCCCTAAAATTCTTCATTTATTGGATGTGTTCAAGAAAAGCATAGATGTATTCAAGAGTAGTGTAAATGGTATTCTTGAAAAGGGTATTAACATCTTCTTTGATTATTATTGGAAGGTTTCTGGTATATGGAGGGTGATAGGAAGATAAGAGATTATTTGCAAAAGTCATGGTCCCTCTGCAACTTTCTTTTGCAAGGAAACGAGTACTATTAATGTTTCTGTCTTAGTCCATTCCCTGTACGATAATATGTCCTTTTCCAGCACCATGAACTTTATTGGAACAAACAAAATTTGCTTTGGGAATCCCTAGCTTTAACAGAGAATATTCATTATTCTTTTGCTATTCTCCTTAAAGCTGTTGGGTTTGAAAGTACTTTGTCTGCAGAGCAATCAAGCAAGGAGAGTAATTTGCTATCAGGCTCATTACTTCTGCAGCTCTTTGAGATCTTTCTCAGCTACACCTGTGGTATGCCTCAGTATTACTTTTTAAGAAGCATGTGACAAAAGTTCTGGGTTCATCTGAATCCGATTGCAGGTCCCACTGCAACCAAGAGCATGACAGTGATCCTATTCAGACCATCATCCTGCATTTCAGAAGACTCAGAGACACTGGTGTGTGATAGGCTTTTAAATCTCTTTTGTTCAATTGAAACACTGTTTAAACTTTATGGTGATAAACACTGAGCCTGGTGGGTGAGGAGATCAGCCAAAGACAAGCATTCCTGAGTGCTGGGGGAGCTGCTTTTGCTCTTGTGTAAATCTAGCAGTCAAAAATCTCCAGACTCATTGTCTCAGACATGCAGTTCAATTTAAAAGAATGAGTTATGGATTAAATTAAATAAAGATATCAGATACATTAGTAGCAGCCATTCAAATCTGGTTTACTAAGAAAGAGCAAAACTCCTACCTCTCCGTCCTGCTTGATATTTCTGTTTAACTTTTGTTATAAGCCAAGGAAACAAATGAGTCTTTGTTTCCTGACTACCAACATTTCCTGTCTCTGATCTTCTGTATGGATTTTAATGTTCCTTCCTTCATGGGACCCACTTGAATAGCTTCAGTAGCAGAACTTCACATATGATGGATTTTTTCAAGTTTTAAAAATAAACCAAACAAATACTATCTGTTCAGTTTACTTATGAAAATTTATACATGAATGGAAAAAGGAGAGATTTCAATATACATGACTAATAAATTAGCAGTCTGTGCTCCAGAGAGATATGGAAAATTGCAGCATTAAATCAATTTTATGTGGTAACATAACAGAACAACAGATTGTCTGAGGTACTTGAGGTAACCACCTTTCCCTGATAATATATGATTTTCAGTAGCACTGAGCAACAAATTCTTCATCAAGTTTATAGTGAAAATTTCTGACAGTGGCAGGTGAAGAATTAGTTTTAAGGATGATGTCCTTCTGGTGGCTCATGCTGAGAATGATATTATTTATATTAACTGGCAAAATCGCCTGGCAGCACACAGGCAATTACCTCAATTTTATGTTTAGTGCTCTTCTCATAAATCTAGGTAATGATGGCATCTCTGTTATGAGCTTACATTAACTTACTGTTTACAGTAATTGTATTGAAACAAGTAAATGTCCACTCTGTGATGAAGGTAGTACAGTAATGGTATTCCAAATAAATAATTGCTTGAGCTATATATAAGGAAAACAGATCAGGGCCTTATGAAAAGAAACATTAATTGCACAATTAGGTAAAGCTTTGGTAGTGATTTTTCTTGTTTATGGGTGAATTTGTTCTCAATAAGGATTTTATCTCAAGAAGGCAAAGTGGTCACTGCTAATTTCTTTTCTAGTACTGTCCTCCAGACTGGTGTTTAAAGTCATTAATGGAGGTGTTGCAAAATGCAGTATCTGTCCTTTTGGTCTTGCCAAAACCCCTTTATTGTCCATAACAGCTTAGTTCAAGATGATCTGTCCAGGTGCAAAAGCAGAAGATCTTCTCTTTATCTTGCTCTTTCATGAGGCATTTGGTACTGACCACTGCCAAATACACACCACTGCTTTGTCCCAATGTGGTTTATTTCGGATATGCTACTGTAAGAGGAACGGCAGGAGTTTATGTGGGTGATTTACGTTTGGTGTGAAGCTAGAATTTCGAAGTGCGGATATTCAAAGTGCCATAGCAAGTAATTACTGGAATCATACTCCAAGTACAATTAATTTGGGTTTTATCAGCTAATACATGTGTTCTTTTCTTAAAACATATGAAATATTTCTTTGGGCATTCTAGTCAGATGGGAAATGGGTATCCTTGTAGCCTTTCAAATATTCCTCTATTAGTTAACAGAGAGGAACTGTAGCTTCTTTTGTCTTAGGAGGAAAATTAAGTTCCAAAAATATTTTCTCCTTGCATGAACATTAGAAATTTTTCTTAATGTGCTGACCTTGGCTATGCATGTTTAAAACAAGATCCATTAAGGTAAAAATAGCTTCTAAATTACCCAATTTTATAGACTAGCTGACCTGCTAAGTACCTGCAAAAAATTATTTCAGGTATTTTCTGTCTGATGTGCTTTATTTTCTGGTGGTGAGTACTTTATTATCTGATGATATCTGCTTAGGCTGAGTTGTCAATAGGCTTGAGCAGAAAACATTAGAAACATTCAGTAATCATCAGTTTCAGGCATTTGAGCTACAATTCATATGTTCCAAAACCATTGCAAAAAGAGGCAACAAAGTCAGATTTGCCACAGGCAGGGAGAGAGACAGACCACTTGAAGACCCTTTGCATTGATTTAAAAAGAGTGGTGATCGTTTACTTGTGAGTAATTCTGACTAGAAAGTTTCTGTACTGCTGAGACAAAAACTTGTAAGTGTGGCATTTGAGAAATACTGCAGTTCATGGGTACTATCACTGGCTAAGTCTTGGAGTTTCACACTTTTAATAGGCAAACACATTGTTTCCTTGCCTGTAGCTTTAGGTACTTTTCCGATATCACTGCTCTGTAACAGCCCCAGTAAGTTGTACGTGTAGCTTGATGCAGTAAGGCCATTTGGTGTGTCCGGGAATGCTCTGTCATTGCCAAGCGTTATGTTAAGTAAGTTGGAAATTCTGGAAGTATGGTGAGGTCCTCAGGTTTTCAAAACATGGTAAGGGGGCTTGGAAGTTTTGCTTTCATCTCCTTTCAGCCTTATTGTTCACATGATGGCTTTGGAACGGGCACATGCCAAAGATGCTGCCTCTCCTTTAGAGAAATGGAAATTCATAGGGATTTTGGGTATGAGTCCAGTACTTAAATTCTAGCTGTTAGTGCTCACTTGCTGGGTGGCAGCTGCCAGGCAAGGCTGAATATCACAGGACCATGGTTAGATTAAAGTTAGATTAAACCAAGTTAGATTAAAATAAGCAGAATAGCAAGAGAAGATGAAAATGATGACATCACTATAGAAGTAAAGAGAGGGCACAAATTAAAATCCACATACCTGCGATACCAGAGGATTATTTTTGGTTTACTCCTGTCTGAGAGTAATAATTATAATGATAATATTATGGTGCCAACTTTAATGGGAGAAGTGTCAAATGATATAGCTTAGAAATTAAAGTTACTGATGTTTTTGACACGAGTAAAGGGTTTTTTTTCCTTAAAGAGTACTTTTTTAAAAATAGTTTCCTCTCTGCAAAAGCAGAAAAGCAGATTTAATATCCTACAGCATACAGAGATGCTGTGGAGTTATTACTGTAACTTGTTCATCATTTCTTCAAGACATGTTATTCACTCAAATCATGGGGCCTCTTCTTGTAAAAGGAATTTGTGAAATAGAAGGACAACAGGACTCCACAAGCTCTGCTGTATACAATATCTGGTCCTTCCCCTGTTTTTTTTTTCTGTTATGCTTTTCTATCTAATCAAATGGAAAAGGTCTTCCTCCCCTTGGAGATCCTTTCTCATAAAAGATCATTTGATTGCCTTAAACTTCCATATTAGTCAAATGGCTGCTTTGCATCTGCATTGCTGCATGTAATTTGAAAACTTACTGCATTTTCCACTGTTAATGTGCTTTGAGTTAATGAAGTTGTTCTTAAAGCATTTTTTTTTAAACAATCTAAATCTGAATCTAATGGCATGGGGTTTAAAAAGTCTAAGTGTCAGGCCCTGCACTTTGGTTACAATAACCCCATGCAAAGCTACAGTCTGGGAGATGAGTGACTCCAGAACGAGCAGGTGGAAAGGGATTTGGGAGTGCTGGTGGATAGAAAGCTTAACATGAGCCACCAGTGTGCCCAGGCTGCCAGAAAAGCCAGTGGCATCCTGGCTTGTGTCAGGAACAGCGTGGCCAGTAGGAATAAGGAGGTTATTCTCCTGCTCTACGAAGCACTGGAGAGACCTCATCTTGAGTATTGTGTTCAGTTCTGGGCTCCTCAGTTTAAAAGGGATTTTGAAATCCTCGAACATGTCCAGAGAAGGGCAACGAGGATGATCAAGGGGCTGGAACATGAGCCCTATGAGGAACGACTGAGAGAGCTGGGACTGTTCAGCCTGGAGACGAGGAGACTGAGGGGTGATCTTATAGATCTTTACAACTACCTGAAAGGGAGTTGTATATAGGAGGAGGTCAGTCTCTTCTCTCCGGTTACCTGTGATAGAAAAAGAGGTCATTGTTTAAAGCTGCATCAGGGGAGATTTAGACTAAATATTAGAAAGCATTTCTTCACAGAGAGAGTGATCTCTCATTGGAATGGGCTCCCTAAGGAGGTGGTGGAGACGTCATCTCTGGAGCTGTTTAAGAAGAGGTTGGATGATGCACTTAGTACTGTCATGGGGAGAGCTTTTTTGTTCCATTGTAAAACTTTTCTCCTTTTTTACTGGAACAGANTATATATATATATGTATATTTGTTATATTAATTTTTTTCCTTTCTCCCAGTAAAATTCTTGTTTCTCTCCATATATATATTATTCAAGTATTTCTAAATTTAATTCATACTTCATCTTAATTGACCCAGGACACGTGCTCTGACTTGATATCAGGACAGGGGTTGTGGTGCGTTGATATCAGGTTATGGACACTGGGTATCAGGTTTTAGGTTAGGTTTTAGGCCTTAGGATAGATGTACTAGTTGGGTGAGGTTAGACTGTGGTTGGGCTGGATGACCTTTATGGTCTTTTCCAAATGAAATAGTAATTCTGTGTAATTGTTTACTGAGAGACACCAACACAAATTAAGGGAAAGATAAGCTAGGAGTAAGTGTTCTTTGTCCTGGGTTAAGCTATTGTACAAATAAGATAGGGATAGTACTCTATGTTAGTTAAATTCCTGTAAATCCCTTTTGGAGATATATGGAATTTTGAAGTTATGTGAAAATGCAATAGAATTGTTATTACCTTTATGATGTAGTACTGTATGTCTGTGGTTGACAAAGTCCAACAATTCAGGCTGGAGACTGGAGACAGAGTACTAAGAAACAATAAGTAAAAGGTGAAATAAAAAGAAAGTATTGTCTGGAACAGTGGTTGCCAAGATGGAGAAAGGAAGGTTTTGAGCTGAGGATGGCACTGAAAGATAAGTAGGTGGACCTTCACACATAAAAAGTAGAGCAAGAAGTGTATTTCTTCTAAAGAGCAAAAGTATTTCTAGTTTTGAGATCTGTGAGAAAGTGAGGTAGCTTGAAAATGTGAGACAAAGGAAGGTAAAAAGTAAATCAGAAGCATATAAAATTAAATGTGATCCAAAACTGAGATCATATAACAATAGCCACTGATAATAAAACAGATTTGAGAGTACTTGGAAGATGTAAACAAGGGGAAATCAATCATTCCAGATGATGCTTAGCCACTGAAACTCTCTGAATGTCTGACCACTTATAAAGACCACTAGCAACTGGGATGGCACCAGAGACTCAAGAAAAGAAAAGGCATTGCCTAGTGCCAGGACAGACTAAAAAAGGGAGAATTATGACAGCAATTAGTATCTTCTAAAAACAGCAAATAGACAAAACGTGCTATGTGGGAAAGCTATAGAAAGGGACAGTGTTGATTTCATGGTGCTCTCGTGCAAGGATCACAACACAGAGGAAAGACATGGCAGTTTATGTCAGAACTTTTTATGCCCTTTCACCAGTATTTTTCTTACTGTATTGATGAATTAGAGCAACGTTTCACAGGTGAATTATTGTGGTTTAGTGAAATTACTGTTAGGAAAGATGTAAAGAGCTAAAGTAGTAGAGCAGTTATACAATGACTGAGAGAAGAAAATACAGGAAGAAATAACTACTTGGAAGATTAAAATATGGAGATGAAAGAAGACCAGAGATACGTCTCCTTATAGCATCTTATAAGGCCATAATGCATTATGTACTGTGCGTCTTTACAATGGCAGAGAACAGGTAAAGGAATTCCATAAATCTCATCCATCCCTACCTTCCAGGATGTCAGATCTCTCAACATTTAGTTCAGTTTAACCAGGAAATAATGTCATAGCCCTCTGGAGATCAGGTATTGAATATAAATCCTGATGGCGAACATGACTGAATGATCTTGTTTCTTGTTAAATACGGAAAAAATTGGATTGGATATTTTGTCTCTGTTTTTCAGCCTTTAAATTTTGATTTTTGCCCTTTGTGCCAGGAGCAGTTATGTTCCTGCTCAGGATGGCCAGTACCTGGCCAAGGCTATTCACCAAATTAAGAACATATTCTGAGGTAGTAGCTGTTGAATGAAGCAAAAACTCTGTCATGGGACTTTTCTATAGATGATTGTATGCCAGGATGAGTCTGTATTTAGCCTTGTTAGGTTTGTTCCAAAAGCAGCAAAAAGACTTCTAAGTAAGAGGAACTGGCATAATATCAGTTCAGACTTTGGACTCTGAGCACATGTGTCACATGGACACTATGGGAGTCTCTGATGAAGGAAAAAAAATTTTATGTATGACTAGGTCAGATATCCATAGATATCCACATTTGGATAAAGTGTTCATGTTCCCAACTTTTAAAAGCTGCTGGAAAATCCATATGCACTCCCAAATGGGAGAATCTTTCTCTCTCATTGGATCTCTACTGTGCAGCAGATCTGAAATTTCCATCTTACATGCCTAAGAAACTATTTAATGGTCTGTAAAGTTTAAGAGTTATTGTAATGACAGCTTCACAGAGGTAATTGTTGATCTTGGCACAACTGCAGCCTGAGACAAGCTAGGTATTAGTAAGGCTTTTTTACAATGTCTCATGAAATCCTGATTTTTCATGGTAATTCAAATAGCCTCTTGACATGAGAATTTAGTAACTGGACCGCAGTTGAAAGGTATTGATAAATATCTAGTCAGTAAATTAGGAGGAGTTGTCTAGCAGGATGCCAGAAAGATTATTAAACCCTTTCCTACAGAAAATGATCTGGGAGGAAGAATTGACAAGAACTGGTGACATTAACATATGTTAGCATGGAAGAGAAGAAGAGGAAGTGGAAGATGTATTTCAAGGCTAAGTGAGAATAAAAGAAAATAAATAGGTAGAAGGCGATTCCAAGAATGGAGTTAAAACCTCCAAAACAGAACAAACAAATGAGAGAGTGGAGCAAAATAACTGCCCATCTTTTCTCAGAAAATGAGGAAAATTAGGCTTCATCCCCTAGTTTTCAAAATTTAATGGATTCTAGTTCAGGGAAATGTACTGGTATTCTTTGTGTTGCAAAAAAAGTGACAAGATTCAATACCTTGGAAAACACAAGGGTGGAAGAGAAAGAAAATCTCATGAGTGATTGCAGTGTAGGTAAAGAGCAAAAGCAGCCTGTACAACATGAGACTGAACAGCATCAAATAACTCAGGGGAGTGTAATGACTCCTTTGCTGGTCCTGTTTCAGCAGTGTGGCTGCCAGCATTTCCAGGCACATTGTCTTCACAAGTGATCACACACAGCGAAGGCCCAGTTAGGAAACAGAAGAAATCATGGAAACAGAAGGTTGATCACCTTGAAATTAAATTTTGCAAGAGTTAATAAGCCTAGGTTCAACTTAATAAGCCTAGGTTCTGTAGTTTCTGGCTACATTCAACTTGGTTGGATGCAGCAGTAATTCCAAGAAGGTCTGTTAATGAACCCATGTGGTGAGGTGAGATTTTGGCCCCTTTGATTTATCAGCAGGGAAGATAAGATTTCATGCACTATATACTTGCAGATAAATGAATCTGGACGATTTAGGCGTGTCCTAGAGTTTCCAATAAGTAATTAAATCGAGTGAAGTAAATAATCATTGACTTTGGCTGTCTTTTTTAATGTCTGCAATATTTTCTGAGACCGACTGGCCTCCTGAGGAAGGAGTATGTCATATCTCATGTGACATCTAACTTGGACTGAGCAAAGTAGCAGAAAATGCCGTTTCAAAAGATAATCCTGTCCTGATAGATGGATGGAGTAGATAGATAGTAATAATAATACATTTATTGATATATTATCTGCTTATAAGAGTTAATAGCTTCTCTGTTTTTAATTTATCTAAGTCTTACAGTTCAATATAATACATCTATTAAGTTAGCAGAGGATTGCACTTGGAATCCTGAGGCCAGAATTAGGCCCTCTTATTCTATGCTGCTTCTTTTGTTCAGTTTGAGGACCCTTCTCAGTACTTACAGTGTTTAAATTGAATCATATTCAGGCATGTCCCTCTCACCTTGGACATAAGGATTTCAAGTCTGGAAGCACTAGATCCAAACGCAGAAATTTTTTGAATCAATTTTCAGAAATAAAAATGGATTTGACAGCCAGCTAAAATATCATTGTTTCAATGAAATCCAAATTTCTTTTAAAATGTTTCAGTACCTGAAATCAGCATGACATGGGCTAATTTATTTGTAATTTTTAAGCCTTTAAAGCTGTACCAGATATTTGCTCTTTGTCAGTCTCCCAAAAGGGTCGTATCGACTTCTCACAGAAGGTATATACGTGTGAGCAGTAGATCAGAGAAAACAATTGTGAGTCATGATGGGGGGAAAGGAACTGCTGACTCTGCATTTCTGTTGGTTTAATGATCCAGAGAACAGAGATGTGGTTGAAACATGAAGTCTGGAAGGCTCTTACGGTGGATCAGCTTTGCTCTGAGTTTGTTCACCTTGCTAGTAAAGCTTTTATTGCAAATAAATGAGTATTAGAACCTAGAAAGTACAGTTCTGGGTATTTGCAGATGCATAATTATCCTATGAATTATATGAATTTCCTTCTTTTTTTCTTTTAATCAAAGATAAATTTGCTTGAATTGTTGAGCTAATGTCACAGCAGAGAGGATCTAAATTTATATGGTCTTAAGAAGTTAAATCTTAAGAAGTTAATTCTTAAGCAGCTAATGTCTAAGCTTTTCAAGTTTCCTAATCAGAGGGGCTGTAGACTCTTCATATAAAAAAGCTGAAGGAAAAGGAAGGATGTGAATAGAAACCTTTCTATTGATCACAAAAATTCCAGAAAAGGGGAGACGAAATCCTAACTCCCTATTGTTTGAGAAGTCTTATCCAGCAGCTCACATAGCTTATGACTCATAAACAAAAGTACTTTTTGAAAGAAGTATTGCAATGACATTTGAGCCTCGAATTCTAAAATCTCACTCCAGTATTCCCTCAGAATGTGCCTTCTGCAAACTTTTCTGAATTGAATGTTCTCTTGTGTTTGTTGGCATTATAGACAAACTATGTGCAAGGAGCTGGATTATCTTCATCTGAGGCATCCTGGTCCAGCTATATGGTGGCTCTTTTGAGGTGCCTGTGAGCAAACTCGGAAATTCAGAGAGAAGAGATGCCATACATAAGTAGATAACCTCAAGCAGGGACCTCAGCTAACCTCGTCTACTCTAAGTACTGTAACAGCTACTTGTGAGAGTGCACAGTGTCATGTGATGTAACCAGAGTATCAACACACACTGTTGTGAAATAAACTCAGCACTGCTGTGAGAGGAGTATTGCTCGTTAAAAGATACCAGACTCTTCTGAAAATTGGCTCATCTTTTGAAGTTTCCAAACAATCTTATGTGAACTCATTTGGAGTCCTCATGAGTTATACTTAGAAGAAAAGAAAATATCTTTGGGAGCAATAGCATCTGTTTGTGATCTACAGTATTTAAGAAAATCCTTTTAAACTAAGGGGCAAACTGTCTGGCCTGATGAACCTGCTAAACCCTGCCTTTGCTGCAATATGTTCAGAAAGAGAGGGTTACCTGAGATAAACTCTACCAGCCGGTACTGGTGCAGCTGAGGGCTTTGGCTGTGCCACCCCCAGATCCTTCAGGCATGGCCTATCTCAGCCACACCAGCACATCCCCCTATTAAAGCTCCTTCTTGCCTTTGCTGTTCCAGATGAAATTCTTGTTTCCCTGGGAGATTTTCCTGATGAAATGTTCAGGGTCCTGCTGATGTGTGCAGTTCTGTTCTGCTGAGTCTTCTCTAGCACAAACATCTTACACAATTTTAAAGCAGAAGGCAGTCTTTTTTACCATGAGGTAAAGATTAACACTGCTCTGTAAAGAAAGTCCCAGAGCAAAACTTTCATTTTTTGCAGCCATAATTTCATGGGCATTTTAAGCCCTGTTACTGTTACTATAAGAAGCATGTCCATGAAGGATCAGATTACAAAAGAAAGATATTTGCAATTATAAACTTATAAAACTTATAAACAGAAAATATTTTAAAAATAGCTGTATTTATATTTAAAAATTAACTTTATTTGGGCAAAATTATAAAAGACAGCATTTCCAGCAATGGCGTCTGCATATATCTGGTGTGAATTACATTTAATATAGAGGCACTGGTCCCATTTTTGGAAGACACGTGCTTATGCTTAAGCATGCCCCCCTGAAATTTGAAACAACTGTTCATTCACTTCTTAATTTCAGGACAATTAGGGGAAATAATGACAGTTTTAAAAACTACATTGATCTTGGTAAAAAGGCTGGTGATTTCACAGCCATTCCATAACATCTACTCCAATGTCAATATTCCAGAAACCCCAGATGCTGGATCAGATCCTGAAGTGCTTGATTACTATTTTTATCCACTATAATCAATAGGAATGTTACTTGCACTTAGTATTTTGTTGGCATAGCGAGTATAAGACATATTTGATTGTTGAGGAAGACAGAAGAAAACAATCTAAATTGTGAAGCTGTAAGATTAAAAAATGCTTCTCAAAGTACAATAAGCTTATCCTTCTCTTGTGAAATGAATAACACTATGAGATGACAATTGTTGCATTTTAGGATATATTAAGAATAAAAGATTATTCATTTGTTGTAGGCAACATAATGTTAATAAAATTTATTTGCCATTCTGCTTTTGTTGTAGCCTTTGTCATTGTTCTTTTAAAAGGTTATTACATACAGGAAAATTAAGATTCAATCAAAGCATTTCACATTTTAGAACACTTGAACAAAAATCACAGGCCAATACTTCACATCTTTAATTGGTGCAGTATATGAAGATTAATACTCAGATACCTGGGCTTACATAAAATGACCAGGTTTTAGTAGAAGAATAAATTGTAAGAGCAGCTTAAGGTTACAGGTTGTATGAACACAGAAGTCAGTTGTGCAACACAAAAAGCGTCTTCCAACATAAGTAAATGCTTATGTGAATAAGCATTAAGGCTGGACGATAAAGATCTTACTCTTCCTTTCACGAAGGAATTCTCCATCCTTTTTTTATCTTCTTTAAGAACTCAATAAAGCCACCCAGTAGACAAGAAAAAACGTAACCTTAACTATGTCTTGCTTGATCTGACCCCTTCCTAACATAGGCAGCTTCCTAGATGACCAATTTTCAGGATTTTCTGTTTTGCCTTGAATTCTTATATCTTTTCTTCCCTTCCCTCCTCACCCTTCTTTGCTTGTAGACTGATTGTGCTCAGCTGTCATTTCTGTTCTTTGCTTAAAATAGTGATAAGAATCTGTAATTACAGTGATGGAATTAAGTTAAGAGAAATAGTATTGAAGGAAAGTTATTAACTCCCAAGAAAATTGCTGGGCTAAACCAGCCTCTAAGCAGGACACTTATAAATGTCCCATGATAAAATGAGTCACAGAATCACAGAATACTATGAGTTGGAAGGGACCCACAAGGATCATCTAGTCCAACTCACCATCTAACACCTGTACAGAGACCAAATGCACATCCCAGAGTAGTAAACATACACCTAGTTCCCTCACAGGCTAACAGGCCTCTTCAAGCCTGGAGAGGCCCACAGGACCATCCTGCCCTACACCCCCCAGCTAGACCATGTCACTAAGCTCCTCATCCAATCTTCTCTTAAACACCTCCAAGGATGGCGACTCCACCACCTCCCTGG
>WEKX01012704.1:2507-16223 GCA_013390025.1 Pitta sordida
CCTTCCTTCCTTCCTTCCTTCTTCCTTCCTTCCTTCCTTCCTTCCTTCCTTCCTTCCTTCCTTCCTTCCTAGTAATTGAGGCATCTGATTTTCACCTTGAAAACAAAAATTCCTAGATTCAAATTGCAGATGAGCTGATTCCATCGCAACAGTCCTGAAGGCATTTAAATACCACATAGAAAAGTGCACTTGAAAATCCAGATATCCCTTTGAGTATTTGCAGGAGATGCTTATGACCCTCCTAATCTAGAGGAAACAAGGCAGAATTCCACCATAGCTACACAGTATCTGACCAGGCCTACTCCTCTCTTCTTAATTTACTCTAATTAAGAGCCAGTCATGTTCTTTGCCCCACTCATTCCCAACTTCTGCTTCAGTTCTTGGTATTGAGAAACATGTGGTGGTGTTGCTGAACTTGTTTCACTCCTTCTTCCTTCTGTCGTTTTATGCAATTCATCTACTGGCTCAAACACAGATAAACGAGCACAAATCAATGAAAAAGATTTCAATCTTAATTGCCACTAATTCGTAATGGACTAATTAACTGAACATACTGTATCCTGCAAATCTTCTGTCCTTTGTTCTGCAGTTTTACTGTGCCATGTTTAATTGATTCTGGTAGCAGCTTATAATGGACTGTAACAGCCCTCTTCATAAAATAATAAAATAAAAAGAAATTCTGGAAAAGACTTACTGAATTGCATATGAAAAAAGGGCACGTTTCCAGCAGCTGGATGGAACAGTAACTGCTAAATTTTACCTTGGCTCATAAAGCAAACAGCTCTTACAACAATCAACTTTACCACCCCCTCCTACAAAACCAGCAGATAAGATTTATTGGAGAGATGTAAGAGAGAGATAAGGATACATTTAAATTGCTCTGATCTAAGCTGTGATCCTAATAGCAAATGTATAAAAGGAGGAAAATATCTGAAAGATGTCCCAGCATCCTCAAAGATATAACACGTTGCTGCTTTACCACATGCCTGCTCCTGTTACAGAAAAACCTGAGGGATTATTCGTTCTCCTGAACACCAGAGGAGTAGAAACATAAATGCTGATATTTTATTAGGGCACTATGATTTATTAGGGCATTTAGACTCTGCCATTGCTTTTTAAGAGATTTTATGCAGTTCAGTAAACCTTGCCTATAACGGACTAAAGTTAGTTGTCACTCAATAGTGCTTTTTCTTTTGTTATTTCATCAGTACTTTACTCTCTTTGGTTGCAGTTTCATAACAGTTTGAAAATGATCTTCATTTTTTCACCAGTTTCCACCACATTCAGTACTGCAAGTTCCTTATTCCTTACCATGTCTCATATTTCCACACAACTGTGGAACTGTTGTGTGGGATATTTTAATTTTGTTTTATTTTATTTTTTTAACTTATTTCAGCTCTCTGAGATATGGTGCAAAAGCAGGTTTGGTAGAACTAAGATATTGTGATACTGTGATACTGCGAATTATTCTGGGCTCAAGGTGCCCGGGGCATGATGGGGTAAGAAAATCTTACAGTTTTTTCAGCTAGAGAAAATGTACCATGCAGTGACACAAATGAATCAGGGAGAAAAAAAAAGGTGATGAGCTATTAGGGCTGTTGAAAGGGAAATTCAATTGACTGTCATCTTTATATAAATTGTGAGAGTCAAGCTTGAAGTTGCAGTGAAGAGGTCTGAGAGAGCAGAGATAATACTGCTAAAGTGCAGGGGTTTTGACTGCTTTTTAGCATAGCCTTGTCCCATGTGTTAAATTACAGCCCTGTCCTACTTTCTCATTGAACAGCACCACTGAGACACATTTTCATTTACTTGTTCTTTTGTACCGTGTAACATCTTTGTACAGAGATGCAAATAAATATAAAAAGTACGGGGAAATAGAGAACCAGAATCTTTCTGCCTTGTTTTGAGCTGAGACCCTTTCCTTTCATGCTCTGCTCCTTTCCTCTGCATGCCTTCTACCTTGTCATATTCAGATCATGCCTCATTTAGCTGAATTACTCAGGTCACCTTAGATTAATTGTGCAATTTGGCACTGATGACACTGATCTACCCCTGTCTGAGTGCTATGTCAAAGAAGTCATAATATAAGCAGGATTTAAGAAGATATCTGCTAGCAAACAAGAACACAGACTAGGAAATCTGATATTTGCTATCACCTGGTTTTTTTATGATGAATTAGTGGGTGTACTGGAGTAATAATCCTGTGCATGTGCAATTTTGCTCTATATTTTCCCAAGCCTCATCCCTTCAATTCAAACTCCCATCCTCATTAATTTTCAGTGTGTGGTGCTGAAAATGTTCTCTTCCTGCAGTAGCTTTGTCTTGTAAATCTATATTCTTAATTAAGAATTTTGCAAACAGGGTGGCAGTGGGACCATAAGTTCCAGTTAAAAAAAATTAGTTTATCCTGAAAAACTGGTTCTCATTTACAGTTAAAATCAACTAATATGGGAAGAGATGCAACTACAAAGAGATCCGAAATATATGCACAGAAACCTGTGCTGTCATAAAAAGCCTGTGAGTAAGAGAAATCGATGTTGTTTAAAACATTATATTCTTTTGTAGGACCTGCAAGTTAACCTGTCCCCAGACAACCTAATCTAGCAACACATTTAAACATATAGTTGCTTTAATCAGCTGTGGCAGTGAATGGGGTCCTTGCAAAGCTTGAATTTCAGCATATGTTTAAGTTTCATGCACAGAAAAATTTCTGGTGTATTATATAAATGTTAAAGAGTGTCACAGCTTAGAAAACCACAATCACATTAAAGCTAGATTTCTTTCTTTGTTTGTCTTTTTATTATATGTTTAGTATGTAACATTAATATTTATAAGCATATGGAAAGCATATTTACAAGCACTTCACTGTAAATAAGATGCTTGGAATTATTATAGCGTTTCTTGGCTTTATTTTTCTTCATCATTTTATGCTTTCTTTTTCTGCTGTCATGATTTTTCCCTGAACTTTTCTACTTTTGGTTTAACAGTCCTTTAAAACACTGAAAGTAAGCAGCATCATTATTTCTTTTCTTGTTTTGAGCTGATGTCTGTTTGTTTCTATTGACTTATTTAACTTTTTTCCCCCTCCTTTTCTCTTTGATTGTCAGTAATACCTACACTTGGCTTTCATTCAGTTTTTTTTTTTACTTTCTCTTTCTCATATCTTTCCCATTTTGTTGCCTTGCCTGGGTTCCATTATGTGGCAATAGTGACAGATAGCAGGCAAACAATGTCTGTGGCATTTTCTTTGCCAAAGACCACCAGGAGAAAGCCCAGTCCCTTGGTATTTCTGACAGGCTGGGCTGAGAAGGTGGAATGCAAAGAACAATGTATCCAAAGGATACTTTTCACTGCCGGTCCCATAAACATCTGCATATCTAGAGGAGTGAGGATTTTAATTCCAAAGCAGAATCTTTACCCAAAAAGAAGTGCAGAAAATTCACTAGCAGTGTATATGATTCCTAGGGAAAGCTTTGGAAACATTAGGAACCTTTGGCTTTACTCTTTGAGGACTGGAATTGAACCTAGGAATCTTAAAAGTCTTAGTGTATTGATCCAAAAAGTGTCTAAAACCCCTCCAACGTGGTGGATTGTGTTGTCTTATTTAAGGCTTTAACATCTGAAGGCTATTTTATTAGTCTCTGAGGGAACAAAAACCTTTGTAAGGTAGTTTCAATGTTTTCAATGCTTATCCAGTTGTCCTCTTAAAACCCAAAAGAGGTAGAGGTTTTTTTTACTGATTGGAAATTTTTTGGACAAAGTTAACACAAAGAAATTAGATGTGTCAGTCCAGACACAGCCCTCTGTGAAACACCTCTGGTGCCGGTTTAGCTGTGAGGCAGAATAGCACTTAAAGCCAGACACCATGGAGATATGAGGTCCTCACTCCTGAGCCAGTCTTCCTGGGTGATTTGCCCTAAAACCAGGGACTTTATGAAATCTCTGCTGCAGTCCTGTAAATCCGATATCCTTGTAGAAATACATGTAGCCAGGCTGCCAATTTCAATGCCTCTTGAGAGCTTCTACTCTGCAGAAAATTCTGGCATAAAACATTATCAGACCAATTGAGTCTTTTTCAAAAGAACAAGGATTTTTCCACAAATTGGAAGCATTGACTTTTGGCTAAATTATCCTTAACACCACCCATTTGGAAACATATTAAAAAAATAATAGGAGCAGCAGATTGTTCTCATTTTATTCTTATGTATGAGATGATAATTATGTATATTCCCAGGATAAAAACCCCCAAACCTCTTACGTTCCTGTCCTGACCCTCCCTTTAATATGTCACATTACCTTGATTAAATTTTGTAACCTCTATATTCCTTAGATTACCCTTCTGCAAAAGTATGGAATACCATACTTTGAAATATTTTTCATTAGTATTTAATGAGGAAAATATGATTTTAATGCTTCAAATGTATTTTTTTAAAAGGAAAAGAGAAGGAACATGAGGAGGGTTTGTCTTAAATTGATAAATATGGGAAGTCATCCAGTGGAATCCTGATCTGAAATGTTGATTCTCTAACAGGATCACTAGCTGTTGCAGCAAGACTAATTAAAGCAAATATTGAATCAGACAAGTTTTATATGGATGTATAGTATATTGGATTTTGATTATTCAACAAGAAGTTCAAATAACCTTGTTTTCACTGACCTGTAAGAAAAAACACATTCCCTTTGGGTTTGCTATAGTGAAATCTTATAATTCCTCATTTCTACACACGAATACCAACCTCTTCCCTGAGAAATCCTTGTAATTTATTTAGAAAAAGGTGCCTTTCAAAGTTCGGGTGGAAATATATAAGTAATAAAAAAACCCCATCACAACCGACACTTGAAAAATATCTTTTTTTCTAGTTCTGCCTATGCCCAGGACAGCTATAAATGTTTTGACCAGGAATTGGATGTAAACTATGCCTTGAGTTGAAAGTCTGCCTTGTGATAATACCTAGGGTTTAGTCTGCCTGGCAGCTGAGGATAATCAAAGCCTTGCTTTGGATAGAATCAGAGGAACAATCTATATTTTGTCACTGATGCTTCAGTGCAAATAAGCAAGTAGGACATGGAGGCAATGCTATCTTTTCATTTTAAAGGGTCTGCTTTAGAGCTGCCTGACACATTGTTTAACATCTATTCTGGAACGCAGCATTCTTTGCTTAACACTGAACATCCATTTCTGTCTGAATCCATCTGAATTCTTCCTTCAGCCAAAGACTAACCTGTATCCCATTGTACTGGGCAAATGCAGAGTGCAGATGTCTCTCCCAAATGGACTCTTTTCTTCAGAGCCTTATGCACCACCAAACAAAATAATCAGTGTCAAAGGTACAAGGCAATCATTTTATCTAAAGCCACCCACTCCTCTTTTGTTTTCCTGAGAACATTGTGTGCTTTTTATTTTACATCCTCCTCTTCAGATCTGCAGATGTGAAACTTTAAATGCAGGGTATTAAAAAAAACAACATGAAAATTACAGAGCTTTGCAGTCGAGCACTATGTGTCTGCAATTCTACAAGAGAAAAGTAGAGATAATTTTACATGTTACTTACAGACATCCATGTGATAAAAAGAAAAATAATAACCTTTTCCACAAAAAAAAGCAAAGATTGCTATCGGCATTTAATATCAAATACTAGAAAATGAAAAGTGCATTAGTTTCTATGAAATAGATAAGCATTTAAAATGAGTCTTTAAAGGGGCATTTCTATGTATAAAGAAAACTGTAAACTGAATATCAGAAAGTGCTTCTGAGTTGTTAGATCCAGCATAGGTAGACACAAGAAATGACACAATATGAACTCTAAACTTATGAGAAATGGATCCTGTATTGGCAAACCAGCCAGAGGAACAATCCATAAGAAAATCCTCTAAAACCTTAAGAAAAGTCCCCTTTGTGTCTAATTCTACAGTTATCTGATAAAAAACCTGGTACATTGCACCCTGCTGTCACACCTTAATCTTTTTGGGTTTAATAATAGATTGCAGTTAAAATAGTGGCTGCAAAACTCACTTTTTCTTCAATGGGCCAGAAACTCTCCCTCTGATACAAAAGTATTTCTGATATAGGATATATTTGGCCTTATATCTAACACCCTAAGAAGTAAAAATGAGTAGCTTTTCTCTCTGTGTCAGGTTTATTATAAGTTTAATATATTGTTATTAATTGGTTTCCAATAGCACCCCCAAGTCCTGGCAGAGACTGAAACACAAAGGAAAAGATTTTCTTTATCCTGGAGATCTGAAAGACTAGAGATAGAAAGGGAAAAAAAAAAAAGAAAGAGATTTGTGGTCTTTGTGTAATCAGTGGTCTTCAATGGGGCCCTAGGTGTTCCAATCCCTACAGATTTTCTGCAAGCCACCACGTTTTTTTTAGAAGTGTTTTTTGCTATCAAACTGTGAAACACAGACATTGGAGCAAGGTCTGGAGTTCTGGAGAATAAATTTACGCAGAGTTCGGGGAGGAAAGAGTTAGCTTTCAAAGGCAGATGTACCAGAAGTACATTTATTTTGACTCTTACCTCCACCTAGATTGACATGAGACATGTGCAATATACAACATCTCAGGAATAATATACACCTTGTACTTGTATGTTTAGCGTGAAGAACAACTGACTGCATAGCTTTTCCATGGAAAAGAAACAGGTTTACAGTGTCTCAAAATGAGGTAGTGCTACACTGGGTGGTGGGACACCGGAACAGGTTGCCCAGATATGCTGACACCCCCTCCCTGGAAATGTTCAGGGCCAGGCTGGACGAAGCTCTGAGTAAACCTGGTCTACTTTAAGATGTCTCTGCCCATGGCACGGGTGTTGGCACTGGATGATCTTTAAAGGTCCCTTGCAATCCATACCATTCTGTGGTTCTATGATTTTATAATATAAGGATGAGCATAAGCTGCAAGACACAGAAAGGTTCAGTTGCCTAAATGTAAGGCCAGGTCATGCCATTTTAAACATCCTGAGACCTCTGTATATATCATACAGATGACAGAGAGCAACTGTATTTGGCTCATCCCTTTCTGAAGAGGAAGATGGAGACCAGATAGGCTAAGCCTGTGCACTCTCTATAGGTATTAATGGCTAAGGAAGAGCACAAACCCGAAGTGACTGTCTCTGTAATCTCTGTTCCAGATTTTGTATCTCCTTATTCTGGCATCTACACACCTACTGTACATGAGTCTTTCCCAATACAGATGTTGGAGTTTAGGATGCAATTCATCTGGCCAAGAGCAAGCATCCATGTTGTAATGAAACCATTTGTGACCTGAACACTGCTGATTTTAAGGAGGTGATAAGCTCTCTGTTGGGTATAAAAGGAACCTATGGTGATTTGCTCATCAGTAGACAATCACATCATAGGAGCTGGAATGAACTAACGTACCTCTTTTTGCTCACAAGACTGGGTCAAGCTAGAGAATCTCCAGAAGACTAAGGAAATATGACCTATGAGAAATGAGTGAAAGAAATAACCTGTTGTGGGAACAGTAGTAATCTTGAGATACTGAAATGATTGCTGCAGTGTGAAGAGGAGGAATCTATTTCTAAGGCCAGTGTTGGAAAGGCTTGGAATCATGCAATGAGTTTCAATCAAAGTAAAGACATTAGGGGAAAAACCCCCCTAAACAAACTCTCTTTTGAAAAGTGTGGATAGGGAAACATAGAGGAGACTGTCTGGGACATTGTGATGAGTCCAACCCTGGAAATGTATGAGAAGTCCTTAAACAATCATCTGTCAGAACTGATATATCTGCTGTTGATGCCTCTTGGGGCAGGGCGATAGATGAGATGGCCTCTGAGATACCTCCAAACCATGTGAAGCTATGACACAGAAATGAATAATTAACTTTTTATATTTGCAGAGATCTGGAAATAAATAATAACTGAAAGTCTAATCTTAGCGAAACTCAGAAGACTAACAAAAACGCATATAAATCATTCGTAATCCTGTAAAATAATTACTACTGTATTGCAAAGGTGCTCAGCACCCACACACTAAGACATCTTTCCAGTATACCTCAACTACAATTCAGATGTCAAGTGAAAACAGACTTGCCAAGTCTACTGAGCAACAATTTTGAGATTTTCTAGACAAATTACTGTATGAATTTTGAAAAATAGAGCAAGTAAGGTGGAGGAATAGTTCCTTCTAACTGTACGTGATTCACCATTCGGTCATTGGGAAAAAGACAACATTTGATTAATTTACAGTCAACTTTATGGCTGAATCTAGTTACTACATAGTCTGTGGTACATTTTAACATAGCCAGGCACCCACATATAGGGAAGAAATGAATATTTGAAGTATTTTTCCCCCAAAATAACCCATGTTAGTTAATAGCATCAGTGCTATTTACCCTGGGAGCATGCACTTGAACAAAACAGGAGTTGCCTTAAACAGATAAAAACCAGATTAAAAACATTTGTTTTAAGAAGGTTAAACTGTGTATGAATAATTTATTCAAAATGCTCCATGTAATTAGCAATACAGGAATTATTTGGTAATAACTAAACCATTACAATGCACTTTCTGCATTAACATAACAGCCTCTACTGCCAATCCATGAAAATGGTATAAGAGCTCAGCTGCAGTTTCTCAGGTAACTGTTTTGCACAAGCAATTTTGGTGCTGCTGAAGCTATTTTGACTCGATTAACAGCACCAGGTGTCCTACACAAGAATATTATTTTTAATTGGTTAAAATATTTATTTCAGTGATTGGTATTAGTGCAAACCCTTTAGGACAGGGTTTAAACTACAATACTTGTGCCTAAAGCTTCATGAGTTACCTGCCTTCGAGTGACGCCTAAATAATACACCTCTTTTACTGTCTTATCCCCATTTATCTCAGGTTCTGAAATGGTCTTAGTATGAAATACTCATCATCTAAAAGCTTCTTTCCGTGATGGCCATCACCCTTAGGTTTATGTGGCTTTCATTGTGGTACCCATTAGAGGTATTTGTTCTTTTTCCGTGCAGATGTGGGTGAAGGGGCTGACACAGACATTTGGCTTGTTTCCTGTCCTCCCATCCGTGCTTTCCAGAGTGTACAAAAGGTAAAGGAGGTGAAAGAAGGGTAAGGGAAAAGTATTGGTCTGAAATCTTGGACAGAAATTTCTCAAGAAACAGCAGCGGCAAAAGCAGAACTAAGGTTCAAGACAAATTCTCCCTTAAATATTTTTCAAATAAAACTCCTAATTCCAGAAGCACAAACTTTTTTTGATTCCTGAAATGTCACTGGATTATGAACACAGAAATTTCCAGAATATTTTTTTCCATCCCTAGTTTAGTCATTGGCAAACTTGTCTGAAACTGTTTGTCTCAACACCACTAAAGTCCTTTGGTATTTGGGTGCGTATGATGTGGCCTCAGAAAGTATTCTAGATTCTAAATCTCAGATCTGTGGACGTACATCAGTGCCTTATTCTGGATCTTGTACTTCAAAGGAACCTTATTTGGTATAGATGTGGTTTGGAGATGTTGGAACAATGCCAAGCAAGAAATTTAAAGCTCTCTGCTTTTTGACATAAAGGTTTAGACAGTAATATTGGCCTATCAAATAAAAAAAATCTGATTTAAGGGACTATGTGAGTGAAAGGGGAAGGCAGGAAGGGAATGACACAACATGCAGAATAAAACCAAGTGAGATGTGGCAGGGCAAAACCCAGGCAGCTTCCCTGGTTTTAATGTAGTATACCATAGAGGGTCAGGCATTGGTGTGAGATGTAGAAAGACTGCCCTTCTAAATTGGCCCAAATGGAGACCAAAATACAATTTTTCACTTGAGAATCATGGAATGGCCTGGGTTGAAAAGGACCCTAAAGATCATCCAGTTCCAACCCTTCTGTCCTGGACTGGGACAACGTCTATTAGACCAGGTGCCTCAGAGCTCCATCCAACCTGGCCTTGAACACTTCCAGGGAGGGGATGTCAGCATCTCTGGACAGCCCATTTCAGTGTCTCATTGCCTTCACAGTAAAGATTTTTTTCCCTAGTATCTGATCTAAACCTACTCTCGTTTGGTTTGGATCCATCTCCTCTTTGTCCTGTCACTCCATGCTCTTGTAAATGCTATCTCCACCTTGTAGGCCCCCTTCAGGTACTGGAAGGTTGCAATTAAGTCACTCTGAAGCTTTCTATTCCCCAGGCTAAACAGTCTTCCCAAACCTTTTTCCAAGATATGATGATAGCAAAACAGGGACCAGTTGCTATCTATCTGCTAAAGTGCCATAAACTAAAAGTGTCCGTATAGACACTTCTCAGCTGTGAACTGTACTATATGTTCTTTCATTATCTGTAAAGCCTTTGGTCCTTGTTGATTCTTTTTTTTTTTAATTTTTTTTTTTATTAAATCCTCCTAGAACTTAAGGAAATCTTGACAGGTATATCCCTGCAAAGACCTAGGATCAATTAGACTGTGCATTTTGCCAAACATTGTCAAAAAAATTCTAACCAAACTTATTCATGAACTTCTTTGCTATCATCCATTATTCACTGGCAAGAAAGTCTGAAAAACACTTTGCAAATATATAAAAGTTTTGTTGTTTGCATGCTCAGCTGAACCCATGGACTTGACTTACAAAAGTAATTGCTACCTACACAAGCCTGCTAATTCCAGATGGCGAAAAACCTTTGGTGGTGTTTGAAAGTTCAGAGTGCAATAACTGGTAGAACATCCCACCCATGAACATCCCTGAAATTGCTTTTGTTTTTCTTCTTATTTCTAAAATTCATACCAATGATGCTCCTCTTTAAGGCACATGTAATGATGAACTTAAATTTGAAAACGTAAAGAACTGCAGACAACTGTGATAAAAGAGGATCAAGGAAGATGCAACAGAGTTCTCCCTTGGAAATGTGCAGTGTTATTGTGCATTGTATCTTGCTGTCAGTTTTATATTTCAGAACTGAGCATGACACCTCAAGCATGCCTGCTAAACCAAATTTGAATAAAAATTCATATTACAGCAGTTCTGTTACCAGGAAACCTCTATTAACGATGTCCAATTTTGCTCCAATATACATACCCCATGCTTAAGTGTATTATGGTCTGTATTATTTCTCTGTGTGTCTGTATGCCTGCTAAGATTTATGGTGTATAACCATTCAATTGACACTGCATTGGAAAACAAAGCTCTGCAAATACAATAAATGTACATAAAAATCTCTCCCGAAAGAAGGCAGAGGAATCTTCTTTTTGCGATCTATTGTGTGTAAAGCAGACGCTGATTCTTCTTTGAATGTTTAATGGGGGTTTTGATAGCGTCTAATTTGCCTGTACTACTTACAGCATCAGTAAAAAATGGTCTTCATTTTACAAATGAAAATGTATTGGAGAACTAAGTCATGTTTCTGAGATAGCGAGGAATTCTGTGAGTTCAGTCCCCTTGGTACTTTCAGGGAGATGTAATGAAAAAAACTTAAGAAGAAAATCATATTCACAGACTCCTTATAGCCACTTTTTCATATCATCTTAGCTTTTTGGCTTGTGAGATATATAAATTTAATTTATTATTTGGGAAGGAGACTTTTGAAAAAAACTTTACCCTCCTCTGCTCCTTATGGTCACTCCTGTCTGGGCTCTTGAGCATTATTCTGTGTCAAGGGAATTATATCACATACTAAACATCCTCTTGATTTTAGCAGGACATTCATAGCCCCTTGTAAAATCAGATAGTTTTCAGGGCCATGTTATGAATATAGTTGTGCACAAGAATGTGTCTCAAAATACCTCATTATATATCTTCCCTCAATATACCTCAGTTGGTGTATTTTCCTTCCACACACTGTGTTAAAAAGAAGTTTTTTTCAGATCATATATTCATTGTTCGATGCAATAAAAATTGTGAGACTAGATTGCAGAGAATTATCAGATGTAGTCTGTGGTTAATATATTAGCTATTAGCAATTTAAGACTCTAGGAAAAAAAAAGCAACCCTTCCTGCTGAGTGTTCAGCATAAGAAAAATGAAAACTTGTCTAGTAAAAGTCATATATAAAGGATGTTAAAAGTCTTCCTATTGAGAAGTTGAGCAGAAATATCAAGTGAAATAGAAGTTTCTTACAGTTCTAATTAACTTAATTCTCCAACAAGGAGTCCTCGTACCTTTAGTAACCTTTCAATTGTACTTTATCTAAGGTATCTGTTTCCCTACTTTTGTCACATTAAATAGACACACATTAGAAGGTACACTATACATTGCTTCTTAAGAAGCTCCATATTTGTCCAATATGACATAAATAAAATAATCTCTTGCTCCAGACTCACAGCATGATTTTGATAGTTAAATTCCAGGGTGGCACTCAGAGAAAAGAACTTCCAACCTGAGTAGTAATGGATTAATTTCTAAGAACCATCACTCTCGTAAATATTAAAGTACATTACACACAATGGCAAACCATCCAAAACACAATGCTTCATCAGGCAAGAGCATCTCACTCTTTGCTTACAACTTCCCCTCATACTGTTAGTTTTCCAACTGTTCAAACAGAAACTCTGTTTTGGTAGCAGCTTGTTGAGAGAACTTCGTGTTTTCCCAGTATGTATTTGAAGAAGATTAATGAGTCTTACTAACATGCCAAGTCAATCTGTTCCCTTCTGTCAATCAGCTCCCACAGAACAAGTATGTCTGTCTCATTGGTTATATTTTAATGCAGATACACTGTAAAAGTTTAATTAAAACACTAACCAAAACTGATCATGAAATACATTCCAGAACACTATTTAAGAAATAATTTGATATGTATTAGATAAGCCTTTTCGTGAAAAATTTTTCCTTCAAGGGGTCAGTGAGGACAAAGGGAAGAATTAACAATATGAAGAATCTGACAGAGTAATTCCTCTGATTGAATTTTGATATCTGCTGTCACTTGCAACATCCTACTTGACTATTGTCCAAAAATAAATAATTTGCATTTAAAAAGATGTAGAGTATTACTTTAAACTTGACAACTAGGGATAAGGGGAAGAAGAAATTTTCTATGTTAAGAAAGCAGATGACAATTTTTGCAAGACTGACTTTTCGTGGAAGCAAGCAATAAGGTATCAGCCTATATTATTATATCAGTTTTTAAAGAAAGAAATTAAGAATATGGGTGTTTCTCATTCTCTTGATTTCTGTGGAGTTCCAGTGTTTGCAAGGCATAGACATCACTGATGCAAGTGAAAAACTGTGGGGTGGTATAGTGCTACCTTCCCTGAATTACATAAAAGCTGAAAAAGTGGTCTCAAACAGCTAAATTTGCCATATTCCAAGTTAACTACAAATGATGCAGAGCATGGATGAATTAGCACAGTCAAAGCCAACACAATGGAGGGAAGGGTCCTTTGAGAAGGCAGTAATAGGAGCCAGGGGAACACACCGGGGGAAGTCAGACATGTTAAGGAAGAAAAGTGAAGAGAGCAGAAGCAAAGAAAAAGAAGATGAGAGTTCATCTTCGAAAGACTAAGGACCGCTTAAAGAGGACAAAACTCTGAGAGTCTGAAACCCATTTCTACTTTCATTGTATTGCAGTGACTGTTATCCTCAAAACACAAAATTAAAAAAATGCAGTAGGATGTAAAAATATGAATATATATATATATATATTTCTAGTTATTATTGTTACTGTCACGGTTTGACCGTGGCTGGATGCCAGAGATTCACCCACAACCTCTCCCTCACTTCATTTTCTCCCCCTTCCTCCCCTTATACAAACAGGAGGAGGGGAAAAAAAAA
>WEKX01012704.1:16625-28902 GCA_013390025.1 Pitta sordida
TGGTGAGTTGGACTAGATGATCCTTGTGGGTCCCTTCCAACTCATAATATTCTGTGATTCTGTGATTCTGTGATTCGTGAGCCCATCCCAAAGTACATAGATCAGATCCTACCGAGTACAGTTCTATCTGCGTGGACTCCTCTTCCACAGGGTACAACGTCTTTCCTAGGACATCTGCCCCAAGTATGTGGGCTCCAACATGTCTGCAGCCTTCCAGCATGATCCTCCAGCTCCAGCATGGCTACAGGTGGATTCTGCATCACTGCTCTCTCTCTCTATTCCATAGTTGCAGGCAGTCTGCTTCACTTCCTTCCCCTCCTCCAGCCGCCCTGGTCTTGGTGCCCTCATGGATGGTCAACCTCTCACAGGCTGTTCTCTGGCCATCTTCTTGCTGTTTTCTAGTTTTTTTTCCTTTCCTTCTTAAATATGTTATCACAGAGGTGCCTCTATCTCTCCGACTGGCCTGACCTTGGCAGGCAGTGGGGCCCAGCCAGGAACTGGCTGGCGTTACCTCTGCTAGTTAGTCCCCCAGCTGCCAGAAGAAAACCCCCCCACATTCAAACCAGCACAGTTACCAACTCTAATTTATCTTGTCCACTGAAGTAGGTCAGCTTCTAACCTGTTTACTAGTTAACAAAGTGATGCAAATTGAATGAAAATTTAGTAGGATCCAGCAAATATAAAGTGTTAAGACACCACACTTCTATAGCTGAAACACATTTATTTTTTTCATAAACAACAAATGCTGGTGAATTGGTCTGAGAATATTATGAACAAGGAATGATTACACTTGTAGGGGTATTACATCACTGAGGGAAAAATAACGGCAGTCACGGGGCCTGTTTCAGAGGAATACTTGTAATCCCTACACATCACAGTCACTGGAAGAGGAGATGGACTATCCCCATCTTTCCTACTGATTGAAAGCATAGCCAAAAAGATTGAAAAAGGTTTCAGTGGACAAAATTCCTGCAGGGTCATGAGTCTTTGTGCCCTACAAAACCAACTGCTGCTAGCAGCTCTGGCAATGTCCAGCACTTAACAGTTGCTTTTATGTGTTTTTTTTTTTCCTCCTACATTCATAAATCAAAAACTTCTGATAGACCCAGCCTGTTGTCAGCTGATTTTTTTAAAGCTGATCCTCATAGTCCTTCTGGATGCAGTCTCTCACTTCAATTCTTCAGTCCTCTTGCATTTTTTTCTGACATATCATCTGCTTTTGGTCCACCTGAGCAGGTGTAGCTTGTTTGGAACCTGCATGGTTAACTGATCAACATCTCTCCTTTCTACATATCTGTGAGGGAAAGAAAAAGACAACTATATAGTTCATTTACATCATCAGGAGGACGGAAGATAATACCTCACATCAACAAGCACAGATGGACTACCTAGACATCTACTCATGTCAGTTCGTAACTTTGTATCTGGGGCCCAAATGTGATTGTGTAACCTTAGAGATCAAAGAAAGAATGGTATACAAATATAAAGCTAAGAGTAAATTTATGAGCCTCTAGTAGAAATGGTCAAGATCCTCTGGCATTTTGGAAGTCTATAGGTTATGCTATTGGGGGTTGGAGCAGAGAGTAATGGAGCTGGTCTGTTTTTGTGGTATGAATATATTATTTCAGGAAGAATCCTCTGCCATACCTGCCATCCCCCTGTTACACTGAGTAGTACTGTGTTGTTAGTAAAACTATTGCCCAGTGAGGGGGTTATACAGAAGTATTACTAGACTTCAGGACTAATCTGGACCCTGCCATAGAGGACAGGAAAAATGTAAGATTGTGATCTGAAACAGGATGAAATTCCTACTAGCATTCACAATCAGACCTGGGAATGTCAGAAGAAGATGGATTTTTTTCTATGTGAGTGAAGTCTAGAAAGGGGGATGAGAAACCAAGACAGGGCTGCTGCTGTTCTACATCACTGGTCAAAGATCTAAATCTACAGTGAATTGACTTCATGGTCTTGGCATCCAGGTTTCCTCCTCAAGAGCTTTGAAGGTGGCCTAGTTCAAACATACATTTGGTATTGGGAGAGGGAGAGACAACAAGACACTGCAATCTGGGATCTTCTACTTGGATCAGAAATTACCGTAATTTTTCCACATGCAATCACTGAAGTGTGTTGGGCTGGCAAAACTGGGCAATAACATTTCCGGTCATGATACAAATGCTTACATGTAGAATCTCTACCTGGCTTCATTTATGTGCCTCTGCTGTCTAATTAAAATAAGTTTGTGGTTTTAAGTAGTTAGAGGAAACTGGGGAAAGCATCAGATCCTGAGGTGATGGTGGAAGGTTTTAAGACAAAGGGAAACATGGTGTTCTTGCAGTTGTCATGCCCAGAGTGCCACATGCATCTTCTAGTCCCTTGGCAGGATCCATCTGCCCCCCCAAACAAGTGCCCCCTCTTTATGTCCCCTCCAAAAGAATGTACTCACCAGAGTCATCTCTTGGGCTGTGGAAGGGATCTGGCAGTGCCTGGAGAGATCTGGGATGCCCATATCTTGAACGATGCCATTAGGTCTGAGTTTGGAAGTGGGATGAGCGTGAGTTGTGTTGAGGATCCCTTGTTGAAGTTCCCCTGGAACTTCTGTTGGACACACAGCGCTGCCCTGCTGACAAGAGTCTGTAAACACTTTAGCATTCTCTGGTGGTCAGTTATACAAATATCTAGTGAAAATCGTAAAAAGAAGTCCGTCTCACATCCCTAATTGGTTCATCCCTTTCTCTTAGAGTAAATATTTCTTCACCATTTGTTTTTTGAACTGAGCACTGCTCTGTTGATAAAAGCTCAGTCTGGCTTCTCAAAGTAATGTTTAGTTTTCCACAGAGTTTTTTCAGACTCAGTCCTTCCGTATGACCTGCTATAGCTGTAACAGTGGGTGGAGAGTTCCTTCACAATTACAGTTCTTTTGTAGAGGTTTGTTGAAAGAAGATAGTCTTGAGATGGGGGGATTGACAGATCAAGAGAAGTCATGATGTTGCTGTTACTTCTACAGGACATGTAAAGGTAGAACCATTTTTCCTCCCACCTTGCCTATTTAGGACACTGTGGGCTCAAGACAGGGAGTCTGGACTGCAGTGCCAACTGAAATCTAAATGGGTATGATAGATTATATATGATTTATGACATTTGAGTTCCTGGTGGCATGTGTCTGTGGGGAACAACAAAGGGCTGTGCCCATGGGGAACAAGAAAAAGTTGTCTCTTCAGAGTTGTCTCTGCATCAGGGATGCAGAGCAGGAGGCTGCCAAGGATAACCTTACAAGAAGCTGCAGAGTCTACAGGAATCTGTTGAATCCAAGGGAGCAGTTTCTCTTTTTTGAGGTTCACAAGATTAATTGGACCAGAAAAGCTCTTCTGTCCAAGGTTATAGTTCACTATTTTCCTTTAATATTAGCAGACAAAACTTTTCTTGTAGAGTGTAGAATGACATTTCAAGAGTTTATTATGTAGGTCTAAGTATGCATTTCCTCCCTGAAGTTTCAAGTAAGACATCCTGAGAAAAGACAGGAAGGTTTTTTAGTCTTCTTTTTTTTTTTTTTTTAATGATCTTTGATGTGTTGAGCTGGGTTTTTTATTGGCAAACACACGAAAGACTTTTATTGTTAAGAAGAGTCACAGACCATTGAAAATGTCGTATACATTAATAAAGAGTTTGATAATTTATTTGTAGTATTGAATAACTGCAGATGCCCAACACATGCCTAAAATACTCGTTTGTGTTGCACAGTGTAGTTAGGATATATATAGATATCTGGTATGCAAGTTTAATGTATTAATTGTTCTTTGACTTTTTCATTAGGTACTTAGTCCAGTGAATTAGTAGGACTCATTGATCAGGAAAAAATAATCATGAATCCATGTTTGCAAAAAGCTCTCAAACATAAACATTTGCCTTAAAGGTAGTAAGTTTTAAATTAGTGTGTGGAAACACATAAAAGATAAAGCATAATGTGAAAAAAGGTAGAAAATGTAATTAACCTAGTTAACCACTTTAGGAAAATTAACCCTCGTTCATGCTCACACTATTCAGCAAGGGAAAACCAGATGTTTCTCAGTCATACAAGAGTCATAAGCAGACGTGTTAACTCGTCATCCCCAAACTGGCTCTCATTCTTCCTGGAAGACACTTTTTTTATAGTCAAGTGAGATCAATACCTTGATTTATCTGAAGAACACATTTAAGTGAGCCTCGAAACTCTGCGATACAAGTTAATGAGGACTGACTTTTAACATTTCTTTTTTCTTTAGTGAGGTGAGAGAGTTTCTGGGCAATTCTAGCATTTTCTTCTGTCTTATAACAGATCAAGTATATTAAATTGACCCCGAATTACCTGTTCTACTTAAAAAAAAAAAAAAAGGCAGATCTATTCTCTATTCACCCTACTGCGTGACAAACAAGAGAAAAACAATTCAGATGTGCCAGGTGCAAACTTCCTACTGCTTTTCTGTGAAATTTGAAGACAAGACTTTAGTAAAGGCCATTCAATATATATCTGCTGAATTTAATCAGAGCAATGTTAACACTGAAACTAGTTTTGCATAGAACAAACCTAATGCCTGCTTAACGCTCTCCAGAGTTTCCAACACTTGGGCTCGAAAAGTCATAATCAAAATGTTCCATGAGGTGTAACTTACACAACTTCCTTAATAATTAAAGAAACAGACTCTGTTCACATGCTCCAGCAGGAACGGTGCCACTCAGAAATAAATTGCATGTCTGCTTAAGATTCTTCCCCAGCAGTATTAGAATCTGTCCAGTAAAATGATACCAACTAAATTTGCCATAGTGCTAATTTACATTGTCATTAATGAGAACACAAGTTTTAAATCACAGACATGGAAGTACTATTGTGCATCCAGCTTATTTCAGCTCCACTCAGGGTGATAAGGCATTCTCTAGACAATTGTAATTATGAGTAATTTGTAAAAGTAATAAGAACTGCTTTTTATTACAGGCAATAAAAATCAATTCTTCATTCAATTATCTCTCCTAGCTATGATATGATAGGTGCCCTGAGTGAGCACAACAGTAAAAAAAAAAAGCTGAGCTAAGTCCTAAGAAAAAGAACTATTAAAGAAAAAGACAATAACATTATTTTAAAAAAACCCTGCCAAAATTTCATCTCCATTTCAGCTTCTTGTCATTAAAACATGATAATAAATGCCTGGTGATAGTGCTGTAATCCCTCTTTTTCTTTGAGACACCAAATTCACATATGCTCAAATTATTTTAAACATATGACCAATTTCAATGATTCAGTAGGATAATTCTTGTGGTTAAGGTGAAGCAAAAATGTAAATCTTTGTAGAATCAGTGTGATGGTAAAGAAAAGCATTTTGGGTGTGATTAGTTTCAGTGCATTAAAATTTGTTGAACTCAAATATTAGCTCCAATTTTAACATGAATTAAAGTTTAAAATCACAGATACCTTCTATTTAATAACACATGAGGCTTATGCAAGAATGTTTTTCATACAGGAATGTATCTGGGGACAAGTTCCTGTTTTTGATCTGTATTTTTATTTTTAATTTCAAAACTTTTCTATTCAATTAGAAGGGTCTTGAAGCAAAATCAAACAAATCAATCTGCCTAAAATGTTTCTTTAAGAAAGTTTTTTTGTATATACCTTGAATTTTTTTTCATACATGTTTTGTTCCAGAGGAAATGAAACTGAGAGCAGGGTGACAGATTTCATTTTGGAGGTGGGACTTGATTTTTATTTATCATTTCCTCAGAAAAGGTGAGATTTTCATGGAAGTGATAAATTCAGCCTCCAGTGCAGGAGGATGTGAGGCTGGGTCACTTTATCCCACTACCTTTGCTCTCTCTTCTTAATAAGCAGAAGATGGTAGATTTGTTTGAATTTTGATTTAGTACATTACAAAAAACAGACTGTTTAATGGACAAACTCAAGGATTAGATTAGTTGAAAAGGTTTTCGGGGAGCGTGTTCTTTAAAACCTCTCTAGCATAAGACATCACTGCTAAGACAGCAGTGGATGTCAGCTTTCATCAGGAGCCATTTCTGGAGTATTTTCTTAAAACAAATTAATGTAAAATATATGCTCTGGTTCATTTTTTCCTCAGCCTTTCTCAAATCTTCAACTGGTCACTTGTAGTATGTCTCATTCTTCTGTAAAATGTATGTATTTTAGAAATTTGTCTTCTTCTCTTGAGTTCTCTATGTCATTCACTTAGAAGGGATTAAAAGACCCTTCTTTTAAGGGTAAGAAATATTTATTTAAATATTTCTTGTTTGTGAATATTTGGGAAAAGTGAATTTTATGATGTCATGGTAACCTCAAGTTTATAGTCAAGTCTTCATATCCTCCTCTGAAAAGGGCTGTGTTAATGTGCAGCTAGTACCTATAGCACTAGAAATGCACATCCTTCAGGTGCAATTTCCAACCAAGATTTTTGTGGGAAAAGCTTCTCGAAGCATTGGTTTTAGATGAACATTTAATTCACAAATAAAGAAAGAAGAAAAAAAAAACAATCATGGAATTCTGTATTAAACTGCAGTACAAATTTGCTGCCCATATCACAGAGCCACAGAATCCTAGAATTAGTAAGGTTGGAAAAGACCATAGAGATCATCGGCTCCAACCTATCCTGTATCACCTGTTCCCTAACCTGTTGTCATCCTGCTACCAACACCCATCCTACCAATAACATTGTATCCTATTATCTAGGTCATGCTGCTTAGTACAGGATCCAATCTTTCCTTAAACACCTCTAGGGACCGTGACTCCACCACCTCCTTGGGCAGCCCATTCCACTGAGAGATCACCCTCTCTGTGAAAAAGTTCCTCCTAATGTCCAGCCTAAATCTCCCCTGATGCAGTTTAAGATATCAGTAGATGCATCTTAGTTCTCCTTAATTCTTCATAAAAATATGATTCTGATTAGATAAATTTGAAATAGGACACCCACAAAACATCAACATGAAATATTTCACCTTTTAGGAAAGTACCAGGGTAAAATGCTATAGTGAATAAGTTATTTTTCAGATTATGATATGCCCTGCTCTGGTGTCAACAAGAGGTCATGCTCTCCTGCCATCAGGAGTGAGTCTGAACAGAACAGACATAACCTAACCCCAGAAACTCTCCAATGCAAATTTACTGTCATAAAAATGGATGCTCATTAAACTGACAAGATCCAGTTTTAATTTTGGCAGGTATAATGAAATCTTCCTCTGCATCACAGTTCCTGAGTTACACCACCCTTGTTACTGCACTCCTGGAATTCTCTTAAGTAGAGAACTCTGCATTTGCATAAATTCCCTGAGGATCTATGAAGAAAATGTTCCGAGGCCCTCCAGGGCTAAGTGTGTCTGGTGAAGTATATGAATAAATCTGTCAGTTTTGAATCATTAGGAATGGATGGCTTTAGGGTTGATTTTAAATGGATGCCAGTACATCTCAGGGTTTTACTAAAGACAGAAGATGAGCAGGATAAGCTTATATTATTCTTCTTGTTTGGATAGGGTTAATGAGAGTGTCACCAGGGATTGTGTGGGAGTTAGAGAATCATAGAATCATTTAGGTTGGAAAAGACTTTTAAGATCATAACGTCCAACCACTAACCCAACACTGCCAAGTCCACCACTAAACCATGTCCCTAAGCTCCACATCTACAAAGTAAGTAATTTGTGTACACAAGTTAATCGTATTAACATAGAAGAACAGACGCCCAAGCAGTGCCTACTGAATGTCATCCCCATTTTTTTTTATTTTATTGCAAACAGTCTAGATAGTATAAATCAGTACTGGCTCTTTTTGAATTTCTAAAATGGCTTGGAACTGGCTTACACTACTTTTTCCTTCTGAATTAAAGACAAATCATATAGATGGATAGAAGGCAGCACTTTACAGCACTGAATTGAATTATATATTATCTCAAATGTATATGATCTGGTCTTGTTAATGAAAATATGGACTATTGGTTCAAAGTATAGAAAAGTAAATCACTTACCTTCTCTTAGAAGCATGGAATTTCAGACAGGATTACATAGACTATGACCAAAATACCTTTCAGTCCCTAAGGTAAGGAAGGAAAGTCTTATACTGCCAGTTTTAGCTTTCCATGAGACATGCCTGACTCTTTCTAAGATTCTGTGTGTGATCTTCTGTACAATTAGGTGAAAAGCCTCAAAAAAGTCCACAAGGTCCATTACTGTGACACCTTAGGTTTGATAGGTTCACCTGCTAAGCACTTCAGTCTACACATTATTTGACCCAGAGTGAATGGAATTTCTAAAAGTCAAAATTGCTTGACTGCTGTAAGGTGCACACAAAAAGGTAACAAAAAGTCCCTCATGTGTGCTATCTTAGCTGCCAAATAATGTTTAAACCAGCAGAGCTTAACACAGAAATAGAATTCCAGCTTGGTCGGAAAGGCAAAAGCTATAACTGAGGGCAAGGAAAAATTTTTTGTCTTATCTGGATCTCATTGGCACTGAGGACCAGTGACATACACTTGGTGTTCTTTGGCATTAAAATCTTTGTCTTAGACTCAATATACTGGGGCAATATACTGGGGCACCACTTTAGTACAGTGGTGAGTGTACCTGTCTCTCATGCGGGACACCGGGGGTTCAGTTCCTGCTAGGGAGGCAGTGGTGCTGCTTAAGAGTTGGACTCGATGATCCTTGTGGACCCTTCAGAATATTCTGCGATTCTGTGATTAAATTACAGTTAAATAATGAAACTCAAGAGGCTTATCAGGATGTCATCTCCAAGATCACAGTATCACAGTGTTGATAGTGTTGGAAAAGACCTTGAAGATCATCAAGTCCAACCTATTGTCTGAGCTGGCCTGGAAGGACTGGTATGCCACTGTGCTGTGTGGGTAAGTGATGAACTCCCTGGTATGTTGAGCAACCCAGGAGATGTATTGTGAAGCTGTGTTCAATATCTGTGGGCTCATTTAGATATGATATCAAATGCACATATAGTTTTGCTGCCCCAAATTTGAGCTTTAGAAACAAGTCACACAGACTGTGAAATTCTGTGTGCATTAGTATTTTGTGTAAGTAAATAACTAAGTAAATAACAACAGATATTTTAAAGAATCATAGAATCTTTTAGATTGGAAAAGACCTCTAAGATCATTGAGTCTAACCCTCATGTTCACTAAACCATGTCCCTAAACTCCATGTCTGGATGGTTTTTTTTGAACGTTTCCAGGGATAGCGATTCCACCACTTCCTTGGGCACCTCGTGTCCTGCGCTTTACAACCTTAGGGTGAAGAAAATTTCCCTAATATCTAACCGAAATTTTCCCTAGAGGCTGTTTCCTGTTGTCCTATTCCTTGTTCCTTGGGAGAAGAGACTAACCACGTCCCTTCTATAGCCTCCTTTAATGAGATTGAAATAAGACAGGAGTGATAAGATCTTTCCCGAACCTCCTTTTCTCCAGGCTAAACAACCCCAGCTCCCTCAGCTGCTCCAAGTGTAAACCTTGTCCAGGCATAATTGAGAAGACAAAGTTGTGTAATAAGATGGTCAGCTATACTAGATTTTTTGAATATTCCCCACTTGTTTACACGTACATAATCAGCTGTTACAGTGACCTGTCCATGAAAACTGCTTCAAGGAGCAAATTTAGAGCAGCCTTTTCCCTTTTGATGATTGTTCAGAAAGAAAATGTACAATTCCTGGGAAATGACACAGTTTTGCTAGAATCAGATATTTTCCCTTCCTATTCTTGCCACACCGAGAACTCCATTTTAGGAAAACCTCAAGAGACAGTAATCTAGTTTTGAACTATTGCCATCACTTCTCTTAGCTGCCTAGATAAAACTGCAGACTGGGATATTTTTGTTGTTTTAAATATGTAAAAAGTGTGCAAAACCCATAGGTGCAAGAAAACCAAGAACAGTTTGGAGATGACTGCAGTAACATTAAGTACACTGATTTTATCAAGTTTAGACTTTTCCTGAGGAACAAAACCTGAGAGAACTGTAATAAGAAATACTGTGATTTTTTTTAAGGGATATTCTGTAATCTGTTTATTAGATATCTCATTTTTATTAAATAAAATTTATGATAACCTAATAATATAAAAATCTGTGAGTTTCTTTTTCATCTATCCCATTAAATGGCAATTTCTCTTTTGGTGGTTAGACTGCTTAATTTCGTTCCCACATTTTGGTCTCATCCACTATTTCAAGTAGTTTGTTGCAGCTGTGAATTTCCTGGCAAAGCAGGCTTCAGTGGAAAACTGCCAATTTTTCTTAAATATGGCATTATAAGAAAATATCTCCTTTTATTTTCTTCTTTGAAATTGTACTAATGCAAGTTTCTATCTGAAATGAGCTTGGCCTCCAGCCAGATTATCTGATAGAAGTTCAGATTTGCTGTGTCTCTCAGAAGTCTCAGTGCATCAACGGCCTCCAAAAACAAAGGTATTTGGGCTTTTGGCATCCTACACTTTAGTCCAGGCATGTGGGCTGCTTCGGTAACATGTAGAGTAGCTCAAGGTTTTAAAGGGTTCTACACTTCCCAGGAAATTCCGGAAGTCTCACGACTTAAAAATACTCCCCAAACATCTTAAGGACTGCATGGGATGGGTCATCTGACCTGCGCAAGTCAGAATTCATGAAATTGTTTCATCCTGAGCTGGAAAGCCCTGAGTCTTCCCTCGGGTGTGGTCTCTTACCACTTTTCTGGAGTCCTGGAAATGCACATACATGTACTTGATCACATACATGCCTCAATGTCCACAGCTCTGGGGTGCCTCAAGCTTACAGAGTCCCTTAGGTTCTCCATATAGTTGTGTGTAGAAGACTTGGAAACCCTTACTTCTATTCCATTGTTTAACATTAGGCAAACATACACAGATTCTACCTTTAGTTTTTAAACATATTTCTCCTTAGAATAACAAAAAAAACCTCAACAAAAAACCAAAAACCACAAAGAGGAGAAGGTAAATGAAAAACAAGCCAGTCACTGGTGACTGATTAATTTCCTTATGACACATTGTTTTCCTACTGTTTTATTAGCATAGGATAACATTTGGATGGATGTGAAGTCCACAAACTTGGGCTTTTAATAATCAAACTGCAAACTTAAGTGTCATAGCAGTGTTTGGGTGATTAATGAAAAGTGTTTATAGCACTAGTTGTTCTGTTTCATTTCAGCAATTGTGCAAAACTCCTTCCAGGATGTATGACATGTTTCTCCCTTTATAAAGCAGTCTCCATATGTTCATTAAGGTGGAAAAAAATAAGAAAGCTAACTGCAGGTGTCAGCTGAAACCTGCAGAGGATCACTGCTTCATTGGATTGTGCTTTCTTTGATTTGCAATTAACATATTTCTGGACTTCAGACATATTTTGTCGGCTGTCCCTGGGGTACCATCGTTTCCTTTGTGTGGTTTGATTTCTTTCTTCCTTTATAGTTTTGCTTTTTAAGGATTACATTTTTACTGACACAAAGAAAGATGTCTGAGGGCAGAAACTATTCTGCTGCTTTCGACTGCCAAGGGATGGCACATTAAGATATTTGCTTCTCTCCTTATTTCCTTTTAAAGCACACAGCTATCTTTATGCTCAAGACCTTGAAATCTCTTGGGAAGACCATCTTAAATAAGGAATCAAAACAATTCAGTCTTCTCATCACAACTGTGAATTGAAAAATAAGCACTCACACAACATGTTCACTCACCTAACCAAGGGACTTTCTGGGGCCTGTGTTTAATGATGAATTGTGGTAAGTTTTTATATTTGTGCAGTAAATAACCAGGTGCATTACATGGGACTGAACTACTGCAATTACCCCAAGAGAATCCAGTATGGTAAAGTTTCAGAAAATCTGTTGCATCTTCTCGCTCTTGCCTCCTTCCTTCTGTTGCCACCTCCTCCTCTCTTGGCCCCCTCTGCTGTGTCACTACAAAGGAGACAGCAATATTAATGTAGTAGGGCTCCTGCCCTGACTTGCAAGGCTGAGAACCAGCAAAAACCAACTTTAAACCATCTTCTGTAGAGGACTCCAATTTCTTATCTTCGTGAGAGTGAGTGGTGAGAAAAGCTGATGTCTGGACGGAGCTGCCACAGGTTCACAGTTTCACAGGTTCATACAGGATATTCTGAGTTGGAAAGGAGCCACAAGGATCACCGAGTCCAACTCCCAAGCAAACACCCAACAAAGGATTGAACCCACAACCCTGGAGCCATGAGCACCATGCTCCATCCATCCGAGCCTTCCATCGTCTAGACCATGTCAATGAGGTCCTCATCCAGCCTTTTCTTAAACACCTCC
>WEKX01012715.1:0-70572 GCA_013390025.1 Pitta sordida
GGCTAGGAGCAAAAATGAAAACCAATACTGTTTCAGAGCTTCACCAGAGAGGAAGCTCACACTCAAATATGTAAGCCGTGTAGTACAGTTACAGCACCTAGCTACAACATATATCCCAGGGTTATGTAGCATTGGCTAGATTCCTTAGGTGTAGCCCATTAAGAACAACAGGCTGTTTGAAGTCTTTGTTAAATTATTTAAACTTTGCTTACTTATTTCTATTCTCAAACATTTTTCTGAAAGATTTTTAGCCGAAGGCAAAAGGAATCTTTTCTTCAAAAACCTGTAAGTATTAAACTTCCTCTAGAAACACTGAATAATTTTTAACTGTATGAGCGATGCAATGTTTCAACCTATGCAATAGAAACAATACCTTTACCTGCAGCAGTTGGTCAAGGAGTAACGTACTACTAGGAGAGAGCCACTTTGGAACAGTGTATTTTCCTCTCTGCAGAAAAGAAAGGATTTCAAATTAACCTTGAACCTCAAAAGGAACTCCTAAATTTCTTGGACTATAGTAACACCTGTATTCAGTAACAAAAGAACAGCAGGAACACTTGAACTTTGCTTTAAGAATGACTTGAATAAATGTCATGGTATTACTAAACCCAGCTGCATTAGTAAGGAAAATACCATGTTTGAATCACCAGTTGCACTTTTCACCAGCTCTGCTCTGTTTGGAACTTCCATCTCTGCCCAGTTTTGCAGTTAACCTGCTCCTTTATCCATTACCTTGGTTCATCATGTCAACTCAATGCCGAAGTTCTAGGAGTGCAAACACACTGGAGTATGAATGACAAATATTATCACTTTTAAACATGAAGATTCACTTAAATCACTGCTTTTCAGACAATATCTTAATACTGAGGATGGTGAACTTTTATTCTTTTTTGAACAGGCTACATCTAATGCTAAAATTTCTGTCTCATACTGCAGACAGAATAAACGTTACAGATCTAATAGGTGAAATTTTTTCATTCAAAATACAGTATTTACTGTTGGTTTTCTTTAATTCTCAGTTAGAAAATTGAAAACAATTTTCAGATGTGAGGTAAAACAATGGCTAAAACCTAAATCAAATTAATAATCATGGATCATTTACTTCTCAATGAAAACTGAGAGAAAAAAAAATCAGTATACAGTCTTTGCCAAATAATGTACCTAGCATTATGTCATGGCAGTTTTCTTTCTACAGATGTATGTCTCAATAACAAAACTGTTGGTATTATATGCAGCCAGCATTTCTAAGCACAGTATGTATTGCTTTGACATCACAGGTTAAAGAATTTCAGTTACATCTTTACAGACACTACTAATAGGTTATTTGTGAATAGTTTGCTATATGCAGCTTTTCTCTGAAATTAAGTAATGCGCACAATCATTTCAGTTTTAATACATTTCTACAGAGCACAATGTAATAAATAACAATTCTTATCTACTGGACTAAGAGCAATTATGGATAGGTTGCGATATTCATCAGCTGCATAAGATCACAGGTTCACAGGTTATTCCAGGTTGGAAGGGATCCACAATGATCATCTAGTCCAACTCCCAAGCGAGCACACACCCAGAGACCGAACCCACAACCCTGGAGCCATGGGCACCACGCTCTACCCATCCAAGCCTCCCATCATCTAGACCATGTGTGATATGTGTGACATGGTTTAGACGATGGGAGGTTTGGATGGGTGATGTAAGCTTTTTTTTTACAGAAGTTACATCATAGCTCGATTTGTCATTCAAAATACATTTATTCAAGTATTCTCAAATGAAGCAGTGTGGAACATTCCAAGGAAAGAAATATTGTATGTACGTCATATGATTCTAATCAAACAGCAGGTATGATGTGGAACAACAGGTCCAAGTTACAATAAATTTTAGGATTTATAATGTGTGAAATTAAATTCCAGAACAGTGGCTAAGTGTCCTCATTTCAAGCAATTTCCAGGTCACAATCACATTAAATTAGTAAAACAAATTTGGAATGGAAATAGCAGGCCTGCATCTTAACACCTGTGACACAATTGGTTTTCACCTGCTCCTGGACTAAGCCTTAAAACCTCATTGGTTGTCTCAGCTCACTTCAATACGTTCTGTCAGTTCAACCAGCTTGGCTCCTGGTTCCTGTTCACATTGTACCACTGTAACTATACTGAATCATCTTTAATGTTCTTAAAGTCTCCATTCCACATCTAAGCTCTCTGCTCAGTGAATCCCTTGGGCAGTTAGATCGTTTACCAAGTTGTGCATCGTGGCATGGTGAGCAGCAGAAAGGGTTTTCTGTCATCCTACAAGAACGTGCTTATAAGTGACCACATTCTCAGTGGATACTGACCTTCTGGGTAGGCAACACAGTTAATATAAGCAGAGAGGGAAGGCAACTGAAGTCTATTGCCAAAGTAGCTATTTCCACTTCATAGCAATTTTATTGAGAAATTGCAAGTACCTGTTAGTAATTATTTGCTCAACAATTCTGTTCACATGGTTTAATTTAGGTACCTAGTTTTAGGTAGCCCTGCAAGGAGCAGGGATTTGGACATCATGATCCTTATGGCTCCCTTCCAACTCAAGGTATTCCACCACTATGTGCATAAGGAAGTAATAGAGCTTTCATGGCACCTCATCTGAACATCAGTACCTTTACATGACCTCTTTAGATCAGATAGCAGGGAGAAGATAGATAAAGGCTCAGGTACAAAAATCCAGCAAGAAAATGCTTCTGCTGAAGCTTAGCTTTCTACCATATCGTAGGACCAACCTAGAGTCCTCCAAAGGCCAATGAAAGACATAAACAGATCCACAAAATATTAATCTGAAGAGTAGCAAAGCATGAAAAAATTCAGCAAATAAGCCTTTTTTTCCCAAGGCATAGCTCAGCAGGTTCTCTCATGAGAAGGGAAAAAGCCTCCCATAATGCCTAGAGATGCCTGTTCCACATGTATTGTAGCACCATCAATACTTACCATGATCTTCTTGTAGACAGCCATGACATTATCATCATCAAAGGGGAGAAAACCACATAGCAGAGCATACAGCAGTACTCCCATACTCCAAATATCTGCCTAAAAAATGAGTGAGAGTTCACAAGTCTGAGCTGCCTAAAATGGCGTAGAGACAGGTAGCATAGTCTTCTTTTGACAAAGCCCATGTGCAACTCATGAAAAGTAGGCTCCTTAACTCTAGACAGAAATGCTATACATATTTCAAGTGGAAGCACACAACCTGAACTCAACTTCCTCAAGCTAGAGCCTGGGAAAACCATTATCCTCTCCTTAGCTTACCAAATTGCCAGCCTATCTTCAACCTACAAGGATTTCACTGGCAAAAAGGAGCTCGAACTCATCAGAAGGGACTGTACTGAAATGTATTACCAACTATAATAGCTGTCAGCACAGTTACAATCAGTTTTAAAGCCCCATTATTTATTCCCTGTATAAGCATGGCAAGGTCCATGTGCATCACAGTGTAACTCATACTTCAGCCACAAATAAAAGGTTTGAAAAGCACTGACTGCATGGAAAACAAAACAAAACAAAGCGCAAGGAAGAGTTAGAAGCTAGGGACAGTGGTGCTTAGAGTGGTAAAGAAAAAAGGACTGAATCCACCCAACAGCAGAGCCAGTTCAGAAGTTTGAGTTAAAGGCAGCATTTCGGATGGATTGACAAAGGCAAGTATTAGGCCAGAATGCTCTAGACACAGAGTCAAAGCTGGGTAAACACCACAGTTTTTCTTCTCTCTAATTTTACTACACTGTACAGTACAAAGAGCAAGTTTCCATACACAAATTTAAAGGTAAAGTACACAAGATACTGCGACTGTATAAAAACTTGCAGTAAGAGTTGAATAATTAACAAACGACTGCTTGAAATAACATGGTACAAGGAAGGAAGTTACTCTGTTTTAGTGCTCCACAAAAAGTAACACCTGGAGACAGCAAAGGATTAGTCAAAGATGAACAGCACAGCTGCAGAATCTGTGGCTAAGCGTAGGACATGCTATTCCAGGCAGGATTATTCCAAGGGAGTGTATTTCAACCTCATCACCTTCAAATACAGAGGGCGGGACCCTGAGGGCAGGACCCTGATCCACAGTTGTGCTACATACCTCTGAGCCAATGTATGCTTTGCCCTGAATCAGCTCTGGTGCTGCATAAGCTGGGCTTCCACAGCATGTGTTCAGAGGGTAATCAAGGCCACCCTAGAACAAGAAAGAAATGACAGAGAAGCATTGGCTCTAACACAGATGGTATCGTCTAGCAACAGCATATTGGGGGCCTCAGAAGCTTTGTTTTCCTCTGCTCTGTATCTACATTCACTTCATGTTTTGCTTTAATATATGGCTTCACCAGGTAAAAACTCCTCAAGACCATTACTATCCTGCCAACATTCAAATCCCAAGCTGCTTATTCACCTGTTATCCCAGCAGCCTTTTCTTCCTCTGATAGGAATATTTGCCTTCATGACCACAATGAGAAGAGATGGAACTTGGGAAGCAGTCACCCCAGAGCTACTGGGCATGTGGCTGGTTGGATATTTACACAAACATTTAATGCAATAACTTCATAAAAACCCACTAAGAATGCTCCTTACTCGAATCATGTGTTACTTAACCTAGGCTTTGTTCTAAGCCAATCAGAGTAAGATGCCACTGTACCAGTAAGATAGTGACCTGATAGTCCTGGTTGTTTGCAAGGTGTTCTAACTTGAGCCAGCTAAAAGAATCTGAGACTTTAGATCAGTAAAACTTTCTTCTAATCAAATGGCTTCTTGCCAGTACCCAGGTGAAGCTGACAAACAGCAGCAGTCTAGAAACCAACTTTAAACTTGGAAAACTTCTGCATATAATTATATGGAACCAGAGGTTTTGTAAATGTAAGAGGAACTTATTTGATTTGATCCACAATCTCCACACACAAACAAATCTTATGAAGACAGACGCACACCTCTACTGTGGGAAAATTAACACCAGTATAACCCTTACAGTACAAGCAGGCACTATACACTCAAGGTGATCTCTGCTTTAGACTGCAACAAAAGATGAAGTGTAAGAGGACAAAGAGATCTGGCATTTTACTCTGAGCATTCAGGGAACTTCTCTCTCACACTGTTAAGGGCCTACCAAGAAATTAGTAATGGGATGACAACTACACAAACAGATCAAATTCAGGGTGAGGCTCTGCACTGCACCCTGAAGTCACACTTGCAGTTTTGGTGTACATGCTATAGCTGATCTAGCTCTGTTCTGTGAGTGTAACTGACACTCTTACCTTTGGTTTTGCACAAAGTCCAAAGTCTATCAGTTTCAGATTATGCTCCTCATCGATCAGCAAATTTTCCTAGTAAAAGAGAAAGTGATAATGAATTCTTCCATAACCCAAGTAATCACATTTTCTTTCACCTTACTTTTTTTTGCTGTTAGCCACTAGAAATTACCCAAAGTTCTTCTCTGGAGATTTCAGCCAGGTGATAATGAATATATCCTATCTTCCATATGGGGAATATGAGTTCCTACCTGCTGAGAAGGGCCTGGGAGGTTGCTGGACAGAAAATTGCGTGGGAGACAGTAGCCTGTGCTGGCAGAAGAGGTAGTCAGCTATGTCCCAAGTGGTGTGAATCGGAACAGAGCTGGCAGAGTCAAGGAACGACTCACTCTCAGCAGTGAGAACAGCATATTGACTTTCTGCCCACCTCCCAGCACAGGAAAGACACCAAACTGAGGCCCATCTGTGAACAGGCACAAACCTTCCCAGGATGCTGGAGCTCTTTTTCAGTGAGGAGAGGCTGAGGGGGAGACCCTTGTTCAGCCTATGGGTAAGAAACTTCATGGCAGCCTTTTAATTACTACAAGGACATCAAGAAGACAGTCAACCTCTCCCCAGAGCACATGGTGGGATGATGACAGACAGCAGCCATCAGACTGGAACTAAGGAAAAGCCTTTCTCTTAATAAGGAAGGAAGCAAGGAGCTGAACAGGTTGCCCAGAGATATTATGTCAGCTCATCCTCAGGACAGATCCAAGATGTGACTTGATAAACCCACGAGAAACTCAGTTTGACAATGCTTTGAGCAACATTCAAACAAAAGCCACCAGAAGACACTTTCCATCCAAGTTATCACACGATGCTATAAATCCATCAGCCCTCTGGCTATGAGCTAAGTCATTCCAAGCGGTGAACTGAAGGTTTTGCTTGGGGAGAAGTTCTTTGGAGACAATGATTTCATGAGCTGCCTAGTAATATGCTTGTACACTAAGAATTTGCTTTTCTCAGAGTTGTCAGTGTCTCTAAACATGCAAACTTCTAACCCCTTCAAAGAGAAATGATCTCAAGGCATCCATTCCCTAAACCCACGCTTAGCCCCTGCAGTGACAGCAAAGCCACACAACGGGGCCTGTGGCACACCTGTCCCCCTGAACCCTGCCCAGTCTCCATTTGTTCAGACTGTGGGGGTCACCTTTTTCCTTTGGGCATGACAACACAACAATCTGCACAAGAAAGAAGCATAACAACTCTCTCTGGATACAAGCTGAAATAAAGGGGATAGAAAGAATGCCTAAACAACAGTCAGATCCGTGTGTGCCCCACTCTCAACTGGAGCGCACTGTTCCGCTTCCCTTTCACAGGAAGCTGCTTCCTCAGAATCAGAAACATCCAGCTCAGTTGAGGAACAAAGCAATTAGAAATAATGTTCACTAAGCAACACTAGCTTTAACTGCAAGTCTAACTACTGCTCAGACTTACTGGTTTGAGATCCCTGTGGGCATATCCCCGGCTGTGGACATAAGCAATTGCTGAAACAATCTGCCGAAAAAATACACGAGCTTCCTCCTCGGAAAGGCGGTCCTTAGAAATGATATAATCAAACAGCTCTCCTCCAGGACAGTACTGCACAAAGTTAGGAGAAAGAATAGAATCACAGAATATTGAGTTGGAAGGGACCCACAAGGATCATCGAGTCCAGCTCTTAAACGGTACCACTACCACATTTAGAATACAGTCATGAAATGCAAACACAAATGAGAGCACTCTTCCCTTCCCCCTGCTTTATTCCAGCAGCACCCAAGTGTGCCCCAGGCCAGATTGCAACAGGCCCAACAAGCCCAGAAGGATGACTCTTACCAACGTGTTGCCATAGTCAAGTCACTCAAACATCACATGCAACAGAAACTGCCCAGGAGGTGACAATTTTTTAAGGGTTCTGGGGTCTTATATATCTCATTAGTGCTATTTTTTGGAGAACAAGGTGGGAATTAAACTTAGTTCCTTTATTGCAAACACTGAAAAGTGGCTTTAACAATAAGATAGAACACACTGCCAGCTTTATTGTTAAACTACGGCACCTTAGAGACACGCACCACTGAGATGATTTTCTAAGAACCGTTTCATTCGGACTCTGTTACCATCTAGTGCTACAGCTAAACCCATGGACCTTTGCCATAGTAGAAACAGCTTCTTACCTCTAAAACCATGAATATTTTCTTGGGCGTCTCTATCACATGATACAACCGGCAAATGTGCTGGTGACTTAAGTCCTTCATAGCATCAATTTCTAATTTAACGCGAGGCAAGTCGTCCTAAGAAAACACAACAGCAAGCTATGAAACTGCTAACTAGTTTGACATTCCTGTACATCACAGTAAATAGACTACTGCTCGACAGAAATTATCAAAGCACATGGTTCAACTGCTCAAACTCAAACCACCACCAGCACTGTCACTGCTCACCTGCTCTCCTCACACATTGGCTAGCAAAACCCAGAGGGGCAGACGCACAATTGTCACTATTCTCATCAGCACTATATTTGAATTATGTACTGTAATTTCTTTAGTCATTTGACATTTAAAGCTATAATTCCCCTCAGCTTTACAGTCAGTGAACTGACTTCTCCACGAGGTGCTCTGTTAATACTCTCTCAAGCCCACAGCATCCACCCCAAAACAACACCTGTGTTCCTGAGAACTCCACAGGGACAGTACAAGCTATTAACTTTAGGGTAGTTGGCAACATTTTTTGACTTACCTGTAGAGCAAGTTTGTCCATAATTTTTATTGCAACTTTTTCACCAGTGAGACGATGCCGCGCAAGTTTTACCTTTGCAAATCCACCTACAATTTGAAACAGAGATGTGTAAAGCTCTGTGTGGTGACAAGCTTTCTCACCTGTGACCTGACAGTCACCCTGGAGCACATACGGTACGCACAGATGAGATAGCAATCGCTCCACCACCTTCCATTTAATTTTCCAGAGTTCTACCCCGCAAAATAAACCCTGGAGACGTAACCCACCGCCTCCTCGTCACACACACGTGTTTGTATTCACAGACTGAGCCCACCTGTGCCGACCGTTCCGTGTAATTCATAGTACTTGAGAACTTCCTCATAGTCACCTCCGGCCATTCTGCGAGCAGCCGTGCCCAGGGAGCTCTTCTCTGCTCCTGGCAGCACAGACCGCAGCCCGCGCTCACGCCTTCGGGCACGGAGAGCGCCTCGGCTGCGGCGCTGGGGAGGGCGGCTGCTTTCACGGGCAAGCTCAGGGCCGAGCCCGTCAGGGCTGTCCGACAAGAGACTCCCGAGTCCCGGCCGGCCCGGAGCAGCGAGCAGAAGCCCGTTATCATTCAAATGTCCCGCTTCCGCCCGCCGGGCCCCAGGAGCCGCTCAACGCACGCTGCCGGCCCGGAACGGGCGGGGACAGAGCGGGCATGCCGGGAGGGAGGGACTGAGAGGCTCAGCTCCATATGGCGACCGGGCACAGCGCCCATCCGTCCTGGCCCGCAGCTGCCGGGGGCTGGAGAGGTGTGCCCTCGGGAGGTGGTGCCTCCCGGCCCCCGCAGTCCCCTCCTCAATTCTGTTGAGATGGCCATGAATAGACACCGAGCTAATTAATACAATGTTGTCGCTTTGCTCTGTACGCACAAGAAACAAGCCAGTCTGTAACCTCCTCTGTCAGTTATTTAAAAACAGAGAAAATGTGCGGGGGAAAGGGCAAGAGGCATGAGTAAAAAAAACGTGAGGGGAGAAAAGGGTGGAAACAGGATGGGAAAAGTGTGAGAAATGTGAAGGGAAAGAAAGGGCAGGCAATTTGAAGGCAAAAGGGAAGGCCATGTGTGATGGGAAGTGCCAGAAATGCATATTGGCTTTCCTCCAGTCCTAAGGCACCTCTGCTGGGGAATCATCTTNTCAGAATTTCGTACTATGAAAGTCAGACAGATTAACAATGCATGTACTGCATTGACACACAGTGGTGGCAGCTGTAATCAAGGTTTTCAGTTGCTCTCTATACACGCCTTCTCAGCTGCATAGGAAAAATATTCTGGATTTTTTCAATTGAGAGGAAACCACACAAGGCATGCAGCTCTTCATTTACATTTCCAGATCAAAACAAAACAGTGCTGAGATGGACAGGTACTGCTAGTGCAAAGTGAGTATATCAGAGCAATATACGTGTTTATATATCTTGTGAAATTATCACTTTCTAGAAAATTCTCTTTTTCAACAGAATTCTAACACCAGAAATCTCTACAAGTTATCAGTGTGCCAATGTTCAATATCATACCTAAAGACGATGCAATATCAAAACCCCTCAAACTTTTCAGCCTTGTTCAAATCATCTTTTAGCTACAAAACTTGGTTCTAAACTCACATTTACACAGACAAAACGTTTCTACTCAACTTGGCTAAAGGCTGCTGTCAAAAATCCCCGTTTCAGCAGGCATTAAGATGCTTTGATATGAAAAAATACTACAGTACTTGTTAGAGAGCACAGCTGTAGAATTAGAAACAGTTCTTGGCATGTTTCCTCTACTCCTCTTCAGCTGACTGACCAAGATAACTGCTTTGGTTTAGTAATGGTTAGATAATATTGCTGTTTTACAAATATATGTCTATTGCATGTAAGTTTACTCATAACAAACACTGAGAAGGCAGCATTCAGTGCCTCATTGTTGATTCTGTACTTACAGAAGCCTTTCCTGCTGCCATAACATTCCTGACCATATTCAATTCACAGAATCACAGAACACTCTGAGTTNGCTCAGCTCCATATGGCGACCGGGCACAGCGCCCATCCGTCCTGGCCCGCAGCTGCCGGGGGCTGGAGAGGTGTGCCCTCGGGAGGTGGTGCCTCCCGGCCCCCGCAGTCCCCTCCTCAATTCTGTTGAGATGGCCATGAATAGACACCGAGCTAATTAATACAATGTTGTCGCTTTGCTCTGTACGCACAAGAAACAAGCCAGTCTGTAACCTCCTCTGTCAGTTATTTAAAAACAGAGAAAATGTGCGGGGGAAAGGGCAAGAGGCATGAGTAAAAAAAACGTGAGGGGAGAAAAGGGTGGAAACAGGATGGGAAAAGTGTGAGAAATGTGAAGGGAAAGAAAGGGCAGGCAATTTGAAGGCAAAAGGGAAGGCCATGTGTGATGGGAAGTGCCAGAAATGCATATTGGCTTTCCTCCAGTCCTAAGGCACCTCTGCTGGGGAATCATCTTCCTGGCCTGCTGACAGTGCTCCCCATGCCAGGGGCAGCTGCTGCTGCTGGGACTGCCGTGCTCTTTCCAGCACTGCTTTGTCAGTGGCCAGACCAGGGCTACCATCACCTGCTGTGACACAGACTGTTACCTGACCTTCTATTTGCCCTGTACCAAGGAGGGTGGCTGTGTCACCCAGTACTTTCCATTGTACAGGTTCCTTCTCTCACCTCCTCGCCCACACCAGGGGACGACAGGTCATAGGGACAGAGGGAAGAAGGGCGCTTCAGGCGGACCTTGACAGGCTAGAGAGATGGGCAGCTTTAATGATATCAAATTTAACAAGTCCAAGGGCTGGGTTCTTCACTTTGGACATAACAACCCTATGCAGTGCAATCAGCTGGGGGATGAGTAGCTGGAGAAGTGGTGAAATGGAGAGGGATTTGGGAGTTTGGGTGACAGAAAACTTAATATGAGCCAGCAGTGTGCCCAGGTGGCTAAGAGGGCCAATGGCATTCTGGCCTGTATCAGGAACAGTGTGGCCAGTAGGACTAGGGAAGTTATTCTTCCCCTGTACTCAGAGCTGGTCAGACCACATCTTGAGTACTGTGTGCAGTTCTGGGCTCCCCAGTTTAAGAAAGATGTTGAGCTGCTTGAGAGGGTCCAGAGAAGGGCAACAAGGATGGTGAAAGGACTGGAGAGCAAGCTCTGTGGGGAGCAACTGCAGGAGCTGGGATTGTTCAGCCTGGAGAAGAAGAGGCTCAGAGGTGACCTCATTGCTGTTTGCAACTACCTGAAGGGAGGTTGCAGTCAGGTGGGTGTCAATCTCTTTCCTCAGGCTACCAGAGGACAGGCTACCAGAGGACAGGCTTTCCTCAGGCTACTAGTGCCAGAACCAGAGGACATGATCTTAAGCTGCACCAGGGAAGGTTTAGACTGATTATCAGGAAGAGTTTTTTCACAGGAAGAGTTTTTTCTCAGTGGAATGGTCTGCCCAGGGAGGTGGTGGAGTCGCCATCCTTGGAGATGTTTAAGAAAAGATTGGATGAGGAACTCATTGACATGGTCTAGATAATGGGGTGATGGGATGGGGAATTAAAAAAAAAAAAGAAAAACAAAACAGCCCCAAGATCAGCCCCCAGCTGATAGCAATGCATGGGGTTATTATGCCCAAAGTGAAGAACCCGGCACTTAGACTTGTTAAGTCTCATACTATTAGAATCAGAATTTCGTACTATGAAAGTCAGACAGATTAACAATGCATGTACTGCATTGACACACAGTGGTGGCAGCTGTAATCAAGGTTTTCAGTTGCTCTCTATACACGCCTTCTCAGCTGCATAGGAAAAATATTCTGGATTTTTTCAATTGAGAGGAAACCACACAAGGCATGCAGCTCTTCATTTACATTTCCAGATCAAAACAGAACAGTGCTGAGATGGACAGGTACTGCTAGTGCAAAGTGAGTATATCAGAGCAATATACGTGTTTATATATCTTGTGAAATTATCAATTTCTAGAAAATTCTCTTTTTCAACAGAATTCTACCACCAGAAATCTCTACAAGTTATCAGTGTGCCAATGTTCAATATCATACCTAAAGACGATGCAATATCAAAACCCCTCAAACTTTTCAGCCTTGTTCAAATCATCTTTTAGCTACAAAACTTGGTTCTAAACTCACATTTACACAGACAAAACGTTTCTACTCAACTTGGCTAAAGGCTGCTGTCAAAAATCCCCGTTTCAGCAGGCATTAAGATGCTTTGATATGAAAAAATACTACAGTACTTGTTAGAGAGCACAGCTGTAGAATTAGAAACAGTTCTTGGCATGTTTCCTCTACTCCTCTTCAGCTGACTGACCAAGATAACTGCTTTGGTTTAGTAATGGTTAGATAATATTGCTGTTTTACAAATATATGTCTATTGCATGTAAGTTTACTCATAACAAACACTGAGAAGGCAGCATTCAGTGCCTCATTGTTGATTCTGTTCTTACAGAAGCCTTTCCTGCTGCCATAACATTCCTGGCCATATTCAATTCACAGAATCACAGAACACTCTGAGTTGAAAGGGACCCACAAGGATCATCAAGTCCAACTCCCAAGCTAATGCCCATGCAGGGATCAAACCCCCAACCCCAGAGCCATGGACATAACCTAATTCCATGTCCCATCATCCCATTATCTAGACCATATCACTGAGTTCCTCATCCAGTCTTTTCTTAAACACCTCCTGGGATGGTGACTCCACCAACTCCCTGGGCAGACCATTCCACTGAGGGATCACTCTCTCTATGAAAAACCTCTTCCTAACATCTAGTCTGAACCTCCCCTGGCACAGCTGAAGGCCATGTCCTCTTGTTCTGGTGCTGGCAGCCTGAGGAAAGAGATTTACACCCACCCGACTGCAACCTCCCTTTAGGTAGTTGCAAACAGCAATGAGGTCACCTCTGAGCCTCCTCTTCTCCCGGCTGGACATCCCAGCAGATGGGTTTTGGCTTTGCTGACCTCATTCCTGCACACTGTGACAATGTGTCTTTATTCCTCCCAGACTACCTGTCCCTGCTTCCACCTTCCATGTGCCTCTTTTCTGAGTTTTCCCTAGAGCTCCTTGCTCATCCATGCAGCCCTCCTGACACCTTTGCTGAACTCCCTGGGATGGATTACTCCCACCAAACTATGCCCTGTAAGAAGTTTACACGTCTCAGGTTACATAGTATCCATGTCTCTGGCATTTGTTCTAAGCAGTACATGGTACAAAACTGATCACTAATCACTAATCACTATGGAGCACTATGGCGCAGAGCGGAGCCCGCGGCCCCCCGGCCATCCCGGGACGCTGCTGGGGGCAGGGGGGGGAAGTAGTCCCGACCCGCCCCCGGGGCCGCATCACGCGAGACGGGAGCGGATCCGTGCGCCGCGGGGTTTTTAAGGGTGAACGTTTGGGCTGGGTTTGGTCACTCGGGACTGGGGTGGGGGTGGCTGTGGGTATCTGCACCCCCGCCATTGGGGACAGAGGGCAGAGGGCACGGGTCCGAGCCTCGCCCCGGCGGCAGCGCCTACGGCCTCACGACCGCTGATACCAGTCGCTGGCTCTGGAGCCGAGGACCAAGTAAATGGTGGCGGGGATGGAAGTATCCCCGGGGGCAGTCCGTCCGTGGAGTCACCGTGCGGGGGCAGCCCACAGGGGAATAAATAGAGCTTAAAGGGCGGGGAGTGGGAATAAAAAACCACTCGGTTGGGGACGCTTTGCAATGCCCCTGTCACCGTTTTGTTCCCTTCACCCTAGTTTGGGGGGAGGGAGAGAGCGGGAAGTGGCTCGGCCCCAGTGGTCCTGGAGAGGGAGTCCCGCCGGGTGTGCGGGGCCAGAGCTCGCCCTTGGTGCCATCTCCCCCTCCTGAGCGCCCCGCTGGGGATCCTGTGCGCGACCCCGCACGCCCCACTGGAAGGACGGGGACAGGCAGCGGGTGGGGGGNCTTCAGCTGACTGACCAAGATAACTGCTTTGGTTTAGTAATGGTTAGATAATATTGCTGTTTTACAAATATATGTCTATTGCATGTAAGTTTACTCATAACAAACACTGAGAAGGCAGCATTCAGTGCCTCATTGTTGATTCTGTACTTACAGAAGCCTTTCCTGCTGCCATAACATTCCTGACCATATTCAATTCACAGAATCACAGAACACTCTGAGTTGAAAGGGACCCACAAGGATCATCAAGTCCAACTCCCAAGCTAATGCCCATGCAGGGATCAAACCCCCAACCCCAGAGCCATGGACATAACCTAATTCCATGTCCCATCATCCCATTATCTAGACCATATCACTGAGTTCCTCATCCAGTCTTTTCTTAAACACCTCCTGGGATGGTGACTCCACCAACTCCCTGGGCAGACCATTCCACTGAGGGATCACTCTCTCTATGAAAAACCTCTTCCTAACATCTAGTCTGAACCTCCCCTGGCACAGCTGAAGGCCATGTCCTCTTGTTCTGGTGCTGGCAGCCTGAGGAAAGAGATTTACACCCACCCGACTGCAACCTCCCTTTAGGTAGTTGCAAACAGCAATGAGGTCACCTCTGAGCCTCCTCTTCTCCCGGCTGGACATCCCAGCAGATGGGTTTTGGCTTTGCTGACCTCATTCCTGCACACTGTGACAATGTGTCTTTATTCCTCCCAGACTACCTGTCCCTGCTTCCACCTTCCATGTGCCTCTTTTCTGAGTTTTCCCTAGAGCTCCTTGCTCATCCATGCAGCCCTCCTGACACCTTTGCTGAACTCCCTGGGATGGATTACTCCCACCAAACTATGCCCTGTAAGAAGTTTACACGTCTCAGGTTACATAGTATCCATGTCTCTGGCATTTGTTCTAAGCAGTACATGGTACAAAACTGATCACTAATCACTAATCACTATGGAGCACTATGGCGCAGAGCGGAGCCCGCGGCCCCCCGGCCATCCCGGGACGCTGCTGGGGGCAGGGGGGGGAAGTAGTCCCGACCCGCCCCCGGGGCCGCATCACGCGAGACGGGAGCGGATCCGTGCGCCGCGGGGTTTTTAAGGGTGAACGTTTGGGCTGGGTTTGGTCACTCGGGACTGGGGTGGGGGTGGCTGTGGGTGTCTGCCCCCCCGCCATTGGGGACAGAGGGCAGAGGGCACGGGTCCGAGCCTCGCCCCGGCGGCAGCGCCTACGGCCTCACGACCGCTGATACCAGTCGCTGGCTCTGGAGCCGAGGACCAAGTAAATGGTGGCGGGGATGGAAGTATCCCCGGGGGCAGTCCGTCCGTGGAGTCACCGTGCGGGGGCAGCCCACAGGGGAATAAATAGAGCTTAAAGGGCGGGGAGTGGGAATAAAAAACCACTCGGTTGGGGACGCTTTGCAATGCCCCTGTCACCGTTTTGTTCCCTTCACCCTAGTTTGGGGGGAGGGAGAGAGCGGGAAGTGGCTCGGCCCCAGTGGTCCTGGAGAGGGAGTCCCGCCGGGTGTGCGGGGCCAGAGCTCGCCCTTGGTGCCATCTCCCCCTCCTGAGCGCCCCGCTGGGGATCCTGTGCGCGACCCCGCACGCCCCACTGGAAGGACGGGGACAGGCAGCGGATGGGGGGCACGGACGGGACAGGTCCCGCAGCCGTGTTCCGCCCTGCCTCAACAGATGTACTTCAGGGTTTCTTTAAAACTTACGTAACCCTTCTTGTCCGCTAAACTGGACCAAACAAACAAGTGTAAGTCAGTTTTGTATTCTTACTCCTGACCTAGGCTAGTGGATACCTGGCAGTGCCGCTGGGATTCCCGGTTTTTCAGGGGAATGCAGACAGTGTACGTGTACTCCATTCCCACCCCAAATAACTGGCATATGTTGTAAGCATTCTGTTTTCATCCATCCTTTTCTCTCTTTCCTGAGGTGTGTTTGGAGCCAAATTTTGTCGATGTTTCTGTCATTTTGTCTCTTGCTTGTTGTGAAGAGAGTATGCATCTGGAAATCAGAATTGCTCTTAATTTCATCCTCTCATACCTGTACAACAACGTTCCTCGGAGGCGGGCAGACATGTTTGGTGAGGAGCTAGAGTGCCTGCTGAGGAAGAAATATGAGCGTCATTGGTACCCAGAGAAACCTCTGAAGGGATCTGGCTATCGCTGTATTAATATAGGGGAGGTAATGGATCCGGTGGTGGAGCTGGCGGCTAAGCAGAGTGGGCTGGCTGTGGAGGATGTGCACGCCTACATGCCAGAAGATCTGAGTATCTGGATTGATCCTTTTGAGGTTTCCTACCGGATCGGTGAGAAGGGCTCTGTTAAGATCCTCTACCTGGATGACAGCAGGGGCTGCAGCACTGTGGTGCAGAAAAAAGAAACCAAGAGCAGCTTCAACACCCAGATATTTGTCCCTATCAGCTGCCAGGACAGCTTACTGTCCAACTCTCTGTCCCCCTCCTTCGCCCAGTCATCTGATCCCACTGTCATCCCTTGCTCTGCACAGCCCATCACTTTCACCGCTGCCACCTTTGCTGCCACAAAGTTTGGCTCTACCAAGAGCAGAAGAAACAGAGCAATGTCTGGGCAGCAGCTGAGAACAGTCAGGTCTCCCACCACCAACGTGCTGAAGCACAAGGGCCTCTCCCTCTCTATGCCCTCTCTGAACTTTGTCAGGAGTGCTGAGAGCCAAGCCCCGCAGACACAGCTCTCCCCCAGTGCCAAGGAGTTTGTTTACGGCGGTTGGTTGCCGGGAGACAGCAGTCTGTTCTTCCATGGTGTTGCCGGTGAGAGCCAGGCTAGCAGCATCCTGCCGGCATTGCAATTCGACACCTGCATAGGTGGTACCTTTGATATGGCTCAGGTAATTGGTGGCAGCACCAAGAGCTTTTTGGAGAAGTCTCCCTTTGTCAAAGGACTCAGCTGCAACCTGAATACCATACAGTATCCCAGCCAATTGGTCAGGACTATGGGTTGTGTTCCGCCTTCCCCAACCCCAGCCCAAGACTGGTGATTCGGGCCACCACCCCTGGCCCCGTGCTGGACACCTGGCTACCTGGGTGTAAGGATGTCATCTTTGTACTACTGTGCTGGATGAAGGTCAGGGAGACGAGTCAGTGTTGGTGGAGACTCTTGTGCGCTTTTCCTGTTGTGCTCACCGGCGCAAACCTTTTCTTGAACATCTTCCAGCATGTTGCAGGCAGGGCAGAGTGTTACTGTGAAATGGCTTCTTCCTGTTCCTCATCTGCACTTCCAGCCAAGGCCACTGTCTTCCCGACAGTGCTTTGAGCCAAGGGACTATTGTTATTGCCCCCTTCCGTGCCTAAGCAAGGAGGCCTTTTCATGCCCTCTTGGGGCTGCCTGGTTGGTCTGATGCCTCCCCACTATGTTTTCTGATGAGATGAGGAGGTGACATTGAACCAGCTGTACCCACTTGGGTCCTTCCCCCACTTCCCAGATGTTCTCCCCAGCAGCTGGGACTAGCAATCACCCCGGGGGGCCTCTGATCAGAGTTCTCATTCTCTGCTATGAAGAGGGAGTTCGTTCATTAGTGAGGTAACACAAGCTTTGAAAAGAGAAAATGATGTTGAAGCTGCTGCCTTGAGTTGGTAGCATAAGGGTTTGTGCTTTCAGCTAGGTGTGCGCCTGGCCAAATCCCTTCCCCTGCCCTTCTGGAGGAGCATGAGGAGTTGGCTGATCTGGTGTAAAGAGGAAACACCTCGCATAAATTCCTCATTCCAGCCACATACCGTCAGCATGGACAGTGGTAAGCTCAGAGCAGGGCTGGCACCTGGGAAATTAGTTTACAGCCAATAGCTGTGCAGCCTGGGCAGGGATTAGGGAAGAGGTTTGTGATTGGTGACAAGGAATTGATGATCAAGTTTGTGCATATATCTGAGCCTGAAAACACACTTTTTACAGGTCAATGACAATGATAATTTTTTGAATTTCAGACTTTTGTAATAGGGATACAGATAAGAAACAGAGACTGCCTTCAGAAATCCCTCTCTAGATTATCACTGAATTTAAGTTTTGGGTGATTAGTGAAAATGAACCTATACTTCCAAAGTACAAGGAAGAACTGGAGTTTCATAAATCATCTGTTACTTCCAAAAAGGAACCCTAGATTAAACCTTAAATTTAGCTATTTCAGAAGTAAAATAGCAATTAGACACTGCTTCTAGGCTGGGGTTTCAGCTTCCCCCATCCTTGAGGCTCTCTGAGGCACTACAATGGCAAATGCCTCAGGAGGAGCAAGGCTCTAGTGAGGTGACTGGGCAGTCGCTGGGGTGTTGGGAGGTGTGGGTCTCTTATGTATGCCTTACACATTGTGTTTTCCTCACCAGTGGAGTTGCAGGGAAAACCTGTGGACACGGGATTAAAGCTCCGCTATCCCATGGGATGCTATGTTGCAGTCTGCTTTGTGTCACAGCTTGCATGACTGCGTCCTCAGGAGCTTGGGCTGCCTGGTGATAGCATGGACCCAGCTCCTGGCTGTGTCAGCAGTGCCGGTGGCTGCATTGGTGGCTGTGCTCAGCGTCCCTGTCATCCAGGGCAGGGGAACGGTGAGCATGGTGGCATCAGACCCTGCAGGGGGGCAGGCAGAGTGTGGCCTGGGCTGCAGCTGGAGTAGGGTCCCCCTCGGGGAAAGGCAGCATGCTGAGTGGCACTGCTGCACAGTGCAGGGTGGGAGCAGGGACAGCCAATTCTGTTGCCCTGCCAGAAAAGAAACCACAAAACAGCCAAACAAAGAAACAGGCCATGTAGCCAGCCAAGCTCTGCATAAGCTTGTGGTATAAATCATGTAAATAAGCTGTGAGCCATGAGGTGAAGGGTTACCATGCCCAGGATGGGCTGGCAGCAGCAGGGGCGTGCGGTACCGGCATGTCCCAACTGTCCCAGTGCCATCCTGGTGCCACTGGCCCCAGCTCACCCCAGCATGGCCACCAGCCCTGGGATGGGCTGCCTGCTCCCCTGTGGCAGTGGTGCCAGGGTTCCCCCCCCACTGCCATGTTTATCCAGTTGAGTTTAAGACACACACCCAGGTAAGCCAGGGGTCGCTATGGCAGTAACAGGTGGGAAGCCCAGGACTCCCGGTACAGCATTGGGCAGAAGCCATTCCCTCAGATCTCCTTGGCCAGCCCAGGGTGGTGAGTGGTCCTGGGAACAACCCCCTACCCTCAGGAGCTGAAAGGTGGGGGTGTCGGATGGGGGATGGGTGGGGCTTAATTGCATATTAATGAGGTTGCTCTCTTCATGATTCACTGTGTTTGTGGTGCCTGGCCAGACCTGTTCACCCATGAAAACCAGGTGCTGACTGTTGTTTTATCCTTATGGGGTCAACAAATCCCTACCTAATAGATTACACTCTGTTCCCAGTTGTCTCAATTTGAGACAGTGGGAGGAGTTACTTATCAAAATTGGACAAGAGATTGTTAGAGATGTAACAAGATTTATTACAAAATTAAATAAAATTATGTTTATGAATATGATACCAACACAAGGAAATAAAAAACCAGAACCAAAACCACAGCCCCCAACAACCCTGACACTCCCTGGATGCACCACCCCACCAGTCACCCGCACCAAAACCTCCCAAAAGGAATAAAACTGTAACAAAAGGATTCAACAGCAGGGTAGAGTCCAGCATTCACTGGTGTTGCTGGAATGGGATCAGCAGCAGCCATTTTACCATTGGAACGTGGGATCAGCTGGACTGGGATACTGGAACACAGGAGCATAGGAAACGGCAGGAGGTTCAGGCAAGCCTGAAACTTGCTGCCTGTGGGTATTTAAGCCATTAACATTCTTGCAAACAGGAGTAGGCAAATAGGGGCATTAACTGTAGGGGCTTTGAGTAAGTGTAGGGGCTTAGAGTAAGTGTTCACAGACTCGCTTTCTCGCCCTGTCTCACACTGTAGGTTTTAAAAGCTCTCCAATCCCTCCCCTGGTAGTGTCCTCTCTGTCCAATGCGGTATTGCTCCGAGCTGCCGATCCTGCCTGTCTGCCGCTAACACTGGAAGGTGGTTCATGTCATCACCATGGCCACCTCCAGCTGCCTCCACGCGCCACCCTGCCGCAGCAATCCGGGACCTGTCCACTGCGTCATGCTGCTTCGTGCCGCCAACACCGGCCTCCCACCTGTGCACCCCAGCAGCAATAGCGGGGGGGAAGCTGGGGGGCAGGGAGGGCTGCACTGCACACCCCACACCCCCCTCCCGCCTGGGAGAAAATGGAAAAAATTAAAAAAGAAAACAGGTACATGTGTGTTAACCCATGACAAGGATGCACTTAAAGCTCTGCTTGCCTTAGAGCCTGTAGTTCTCATTTAATAGTTTTCTCTTTTAAGTAATGGTTCTGTACTTTGTCTAGTCTTGATTTAGATAGGGACAGTCCTAAATTAACAGAATCCTTAACATATTTGCTGCCACACTTACACATTGTGTACCTGTTCTCAGAAGCCTGGACAGATGATGAAGTCTCAGACAGACTGCTTTGCATTTTGTTTACACTCAATTACAACCCCAAGTATCTGCTGCAGAAGCAGGACTAGAAAAATCTACCAACAGCTACAGTTAGGGGAGGAAACAGTCCCTTTGTAGAGGTCTACCCATAATTAGCAGTAATTTCCACCACCTGGAGCTTGTCTTTGAAAGCATCTAGTTAGCTTCACACAATTCCATCATTGACAAGTATCTCTGCAGTAGTGAACCCAGTCTTAAAAGCATCCCTTGAAAAATCCCAAGTATACAAGCATAAGCTCCTCCACTCCAATACATCTTCCACAGCTCAAGACATGATTTTGTTTCCATCAATTTGCTGACGAGAACTGTCCTGTCCTGGCATTTCCTGTCTTATACAGAAGCTGTGCAGGAAGATAAGGACATTCCGAGTCAGCAAAGAACAGTGGCTGGTAACAGCACACACAAGATGAGAGGAGTATTTGTCTTTGGAAGTACACTTTATTTTAGTGCAAGTGCATTATCAAATTCAAGGGCTTTCTTTTGTGAAGAGCATTGTTAAGCCTCACATGCTTTTAGGTTGCATCTATGTCAGACTACACCTTTGCATTAATGCCAAGCCATAATCAATTAGCACTTGAAATACACCTCTTATATACATGCTTGTTGAATTTGCCAAGCTTAGCACAACTCCTCTAGCAGAAAGGGTTGTAAAGCAGCACAAACATCAAAACAAGCCAAAGACTTAACCTGAGCTCTGCCCTGCTGACGTGCCTCTTTCAGAGGGTAAAACTGAAAGATCAATTGCAGTTAGGTACAGTTGGAGGCACAATTTCAGATATGACAGGGATAAGCACATGAGTTGCCTGTACTGATTCCAGAGGACTGATCACCTCTAATCCTGACTGACCTGGCAGCTACAAAGTAGAGCAAGGCAGGTCAACTCACATCAAAACTTGCATTAAATCACCACATCTGTGATCAATTTTTTTTCCTGTAGATGTTAAAGTAGCTCTGAATAGCTGAAAGAATCAGATCAGACATTAAGCCTGGCTCCACATTAAGCGCTACAAAGGTTCAGTTCCAAAACACACACTGAAGGGGAAGAAACAGCATAGGCACCAAACAAAACCCATGTGTACATCTGCAGAATGATCTGTGAGGAAGTGCTATGGACAGACTTCAGATCAAACAACCTAAGAAAATCAGTATCTAACTGTTTCAAGGACTTGGTTATAATTGCACATGGAGTTCACTGGGCATTAACTGAACATTTTAAGGAATTAGTGCCCTTCATTTTTTTCAGCAGTGGTTTGTACTTGCTGGCACTTGAACACAAGTTTTCTGGTCACTAGGTACTGATTCCTAGTTTACAGATAGTAACACTTAGTTCTGCAGAGGTAACTGTTCAAATCCAGCTGCATGAAGACATACAAATAGAGTAAATCATCCATGAATCCCTCCAAAAAGATTGCATTATAGGTACAATAGATAAATTCTTTTCAGCTACTATAAAATGGTACAAGATAAAATGATTCACTGGGATCTCCTAACGAATTGTTCATTTTTAATCACAATTCTCCATGCACGGGCATGTACCAGTAATAGAAAAATGAAAAGGTTAAAAGTAGTGTACAGTTCGGCACAGAAGGCAACATTTGAATAGAAGCACACAATTTTAATTTGCTTGAAGTCTAAAGCAATCCAAACAAAAAAGTATATAAATACAGAATAAATGCACATAGTTTACAGCCAACTACATGTATGCAAAGAATAATAGCAAACCTCACATGAGCACTGAAGTATTCTCAAAACATCATCTGTGAGTGTTTAGCTATGACTCTGAGGGCACAGTTATGTTCACATATACAGGGTATGCAGACTCTTAAACAGAAGAGCTGACAAAACATAATTCAATCTTAACAGACAAAAAGTTGAAAAAATACATTTACCTAGGCACACCTCAGCATTCAGCTTGTTTTCCAAATTTGAACAAGTTAAACAGGAAGCAACATTTATAAAAGCTCTCCATCTTTTGTCTCTGAGGCATTCTTTTACAATGTTACAGTCTGAGGAATGTTCCAGATGTCATTAAAAAACAAAATAGCAGAAACTCATTAACAACCAGCCAACCAGATGTCATTAACATCTCAATCGGGCAAAGGAATATGCGGAGTGCATTATGTAAATACAGCTAGAGAGGTTCAGCATTAATATACAAACGGACAGGTGATGTTTCAGTTATGATTAGAACCACCACAAACTCCACTGGAAACTCACTCTAACGACAGAGGAGCAGATCAGGAATTGAGACAGCAGCAGCTCATCTACCCGTCAGGCGAAAGGCTGGGCTCAGCCCCCTGAAAGACCCCGCAGCTCGACTGTTCCCACGCAGCACCACAGGGCCCGAACGGGTACGGGCGGCTCAGGAGTGCGCGGGGGTCACTTTTCCAAGGCTTTTCCCCGCCGTGTCCCCAGCGCGGAGGAGGAGCCGGGCGGGCTCTGCTCCCACCTGGCGGCCGCGCAGGGAACAGCAGCCTCCCGCCTCGACCGCAGCCCCGGCACTGAGGGCTGAGCCAGGCAGGGAAACACCAAGAAACTCATCAATTACTGGAAATTCAGACATCCAAGACCTTTGCCTCTAGCAAAGACACGTGTGATAAATACACGACATTCTAATTCAAATTAAGATGACCAAGTTACTGAAAGTTTAAATGCACTCCTTTCAGTTCTGTCCTTAAAGTTATTATTGAATGTAGCATCTCTTTATTCCCTTTGAGCTTGTTTAATAAATATTAAGGAAACTACACAAATAATTTAAAGATCTTTGGGAAACATTTCAGAGGTAACTTTGCAGGTACTGGTATTTTAAAAATAACGAAAAATCCCAAGAAATGTTGGGATTATGTTTGGTTATGTAAAGCAAGCCAAAAGTATCACCCCTGAAGTTTAAAACAAAGCTGGAACACCCATTAAGGAGGTGGAATAATAACCTGATTGTCTACTTTGAGCTGTTGACTCCCCTATTCAATTGTCCTTGTTAACATGTCCTGTTTATCAGCTCCAGGGGTCTGCTCTCACCCAGAGAAGGCACATACATAGTACCTGGGAAATTCATGGGAGACAAACACGGAACCAAGGGACAATGTATCTAAAAAAAGGAAAGTAACTCTCGTGATGCCTGGGCCAATCCAGGTGTTTATTATATTCACAAACTCCCAAGCTGAATGTGGTCTTTGCCAGTTTAAGTTTGGGCTATGACTGAATAATCTAGAAGGCCTGAAGAGTGATCCACTTTCTACATAACAAAAATTAAAGTCGCTACTCCTGCACATTTTTATCTGAACAATGGCATCACATCAAGGCATAGGTCAGTCATGACTACTCCAGACCTTTCCTAAACAGACCACTGGAAAAGGCCTACTTTAGAACACATTTAAGCACTCCTTTGACTTCTTTGGAACAATCAAGTTCACCATGGTCACATCTCAGACCATGCTGTCTTTAAGACAATAATATTTTCCAAGGAGGGAAGTCAATATAGTATTGCAAGATCAACTGTAAATACTATGTATGGGTGGCTTTTAGAGGATGAGCAATTAATACAGAAATATTCATATAATACATTAAATACACAAATAATTTGACACTGTGTAGAAAACATGACAAGGGTCAACATAAAGGAAAGTAAAGGAAAGTTTGCAGACTGTTCTGCAAACTTTGAGCTTTAACACAGAACCTACAGAACCACTGCAACAGAGATGCTATGGAACTACAGCATAAACTCTTGCACTGCTTACACAGAAATCAAACCACACACTTTGCTTAAAACCAAACTGCATGTTTCCAACAGTTGGAATATAGAAAATCAGTAAGAGGAAGAAAAGTCATAAGCCCTAAGAAGGCCACAAAGTGCATAAGAAGTCATTCATAAAATAAAGCCATTGCACACGATGCACAATTCAAGTGTACTGAAGTACCACACTGGAAGAGTTGATAGCACAGTTATGTCCATGCCAGCGTAGCAGCATTTACATATATGTAGAAAGCTATTGTCCCCAGTTTATAATTATCTTCCTCTTAAGGATAATGGATGCAGATTTAGGAGGTATCTGGAAAGCTATAAAACTTGTAACATTAAGCTTCTTGACACTCCAGTTGTGTGATTTTGGAAAACTGTAAATCATGACAGACTAAACCAGCAAAGCCTCACTGCTGAATGCAGGGCATTGTTTTGCAACTGGCTTACTGAGTAAAAACAATGTCTGAATATTCAGACAGTGTAGAGGACAAGGTCACACTGCCAGCTGCAGTTCAGTACACAGGCTCAAGCTGACAGAAATGATACAGCACTTATCAAGGGGAATGCTTTCAAGAAAATCTCAATTACAATTTTCTTTATCTTTCTGCTCTGAAAAGATGCATTACAACTTCACCTGGTTTCTGCTTTCTCCTTACCCTAGCCACAGTGCTATGTGCTCTCCCCTAGTACTTTCACATAAATGCTGGTAATCCAAACCAGGATTTGCCAGATATTTAAGAATAATACAGCTTGGGCTTAGGCAGTAGGAAACTGAAGGAATCCTGTCTTCACAAATGGGAGGCTGGACTAGTTGAGATTTCTCATCATACTACAAATCCTTAACAAGTTCATAAAGTAACATTCACCAAATTTCTGCTTAGCTGTTTGAGTGACCTGAACAGCTTGGCAAGGAAAACTTATGATATAGGACAATGTTTCATAGGTCTCTTAAGAAAAGTTCCAGGAAATAAAGGATGCAGCAGAACTAGAAATCCACATACATCCAATAATAAAAGATTGATAACCTGAAGAGTTCAACAATTAGATCCTCTTTTGCTAACCTACAACACTGCTCAAACTTTAAGGGAAAAAGAACCATAAACAAACCAAAAAACTACACCAAGTATCACTTTTGTAGTGAAGGAATAACTCTGTTCTGGGTCCCTGCACCGTATTTTGTTTTGAGGTAGCAACATGGAAAACTTTGCACACTGACTACTACCTCATTCTCTTCATGAGTCTTCAGAGCAAATAAATGGAAATTTCAGGTATGGAAAGCTATAAAAATACTGTCTTCTCTATTATTCCAACAGATTATGTGCAGTAAAACAGAACAACCACTGAGAGGTGAATAAGGCTGCCCAATAATGTATTTCACATTCCCTCTCTCACCCATCAGATCTCTAAATGACTCAACAGCTTTGTCTAGATTAACAAATGAAAAGGAAGCAATAATTTTGAATTAAGAGATGTATGAAGACATACCCTAAGGGGCAGTTCCCATTTATCACACTGCCAAGAGACCACATAATAAGGCAGCAAAATCATTCATTGTTGCCCACAATCAACCTTCTGTTTTGTCCATAGCTGCTTGTTCCTGATAAAACATTCCTTTCGCCCACCACATTGGCACTGGCTTTCAGTGGTCCACTCCAGTCTTTCCATCTTCCACTTTCTCCCAGGAAGCCTTGTCACACTGCTATCCATCAAGCAAGTAGACTACAACTTCATAGGTTGACATCATGATAGCTGTGTTTGGAATCTGTCTGATCAGGTGTGTAGTTAAACCTCGGTACAGGGATCCATATCCTTCTTCTCGCACAAGTAAAGACAGTGTCTGGAAGAAAGATCTGTATTTCGTTCCCTCTTCTCTTAGTCTTGTTCGTACAACCTCTGTACAAAGAAAACCACATGTGGTTACATTCATCACTCACATTTCTCCCAGAAACCGATCAGTGATTTTTACATGAAAACACCCTTCCCTAAATTCTCGATCTCAGAATTCCTCTTTAAAACATGAGGACAAACAGAGTAGCAACCCAAGTATGTATAAGAAGAAAAGCTACACTTTTGACGGTATCAGATATCTGACTAAACAAGGCAAATTGATTTGCTTGGTTACAGTCCAGACAAGGACTGTTGTTTGGGCTTACATTTTAGCTCAGAAGCTGACACTGTTTTAGTGTTCAGACCATTAATAAACTTAATGTATACACAACTATGAAAATCAAGTGCAAATGAAACAAACAGCCTATTCTATAAGGGGGACAAGAACATGCTGGTAACTGGTGGAAAATGGCTGAATATACAGAAAGATTCCAGTTGAAAAAGGACCTCCTTCTCAAGTACTTGGGCCATAACCTGGCAAATCCTTTGGCAAAATAAACATTGTCTGAGAAAAGGCCATGATGGATAACCGCTGTAAAGCACTCCATGTCTGAATACTACAGTATATCTCCACTGCATTGCAACCCCTCCATTATAATCCCTCGGATTTGCTAGGAAAATTTCTCGCAATTCAGTTTCAGGCAGTTGTGAGGTTCCCAGGCCGGCGCATGCGCAGTGCCTCTGCTCCGCTGAGGGGCGGTGCCGGCGCTCCCTGCGGGGAGGACCAGGCTTCACGCTGTCCCCTGTTACTTTAAGCACAGCTGGGGACTGACTCCCCCCCACCCCAGGCACATGTTACTGTTTCCATGGCTAGGGGAAGGGAAGTGCCCCAGGAAAGTGGGGCCAGCCCTGGCAGCCAGCGGGACAAGCTCACTCCACTGCTGCAGCTGCAGCCTGCCCGCACCACGGGGCCTCCCAAGTCAGAGGGGGCTGAGAAACAGTTCCCTTTGCTCCCCTGTGCTGAGAGAGCCTGTGGGGAGGAGTGGAAAATTGTCCGCAGCATTCCAGAGTGGCAGGGGGTGGAGCAATGGGTATGGCCTGCATGCACATTAATGACCTGCACGTTTGTGAATTTGATGTTCTGCAAGAGCCCTGGCAAAACCCATTCCTTGCAAATGAGGGGGTATAACTGTATATGCATATTGATCTGCTGAATCTGATGTGAAAGGCTCAAGAAATATTTGTTTAAAGCAAGTCAACCAAAGGTGGCTACAAATATCACTAAAAAGACTCTTGTTGATCCATCTGACTCAGGTTCTCAGCTGGACATGCCCCACTTACCATGGGGATATGCTATTGATGTTGCACAAGTTTTGGAAGTGGCAGCAGCCATCATCATTCCAACAAAGTCTGATGCTTCTTTTGCAGATTCGTCCTCATTGTCCATGGGAGAAGCAGTCTTATACTCCAGTAGTTTTTTCTTAATACTCTCATAAATAACAAAATGAATAACAGTCTCAGATATGCCTGCGTAGGATGCCGACATTCCTCTGTAAAAGCCTTTAACACCATCTGATCGATAAACTTTTCGGATACATTCCAAAGCACTCATTCGCTTTTCTCCACGATTCCTAAAAACAGAGAAACCTAGTCAGGTATCAACTGGTGCAACTTGAGACTGGAAAATAATTAAACAGTTCTTGTTTAAGTGATTAGGAAACTTAGGCAATATCCAACACTGATGCTGAGAAGCTCCAAGTCAAATGCAGTTTAGAATACATAGAACTGGAAAGTCTCAAAAGCCTTCAGCCCTCCACACAGGTAAAGCATTACATGGCATCCAAGCCTAACTTCATAGTTGAGCAGCTCTAGGCCTCCACAACTCTCATGCAATACAGGACTAAACTGCTCAAAAAACAGCCCAAATGGGCTGTCAACATCAGTGACTCATGAGAAAAATGACCATGTTCTTTTGCATAATGGGTTTCCCCTGAATGTTGCCTCAAATAAAAAGCTTCATAAGTGTGGTTATTACCATGGCTAAGAGTTTGAACAGCAGGCCCCACAGCATTACAGCTCTCAGCAAACAACTAGCACATCAACCAATGCAAGGCTGGTAGCTATTTGATTCAACTAAACCACTGCTGATGTCAAGGAAATGCTTATTAGACATGACTTCATCCAGCAGTATTTGGCAAATAAAGTTTTATTCCCATTTTCAACTTGCTTACTGAATTGAGATGTGTATATTGAAATACTTAGCATATGTGTTGCATTTGTGTGGCCAGGTTTTGGTACTGAGAGGGCTACAGGGGTGGCTTCTCCAAGAAGGTGTTGGAAGCTTCTCCCATGTCCAGCAGAGCCAGTGCTAGCTGGCTCCAGAACAGATCTGCCACTGGCAAAGGCTGAGCCAATAAGGAATGACACCAATGCCTGTGTGATAATATCTTTAAGACAGAAAAAAATTATTGCACATATATACTTCTAGCAAGAGCAGAATGAGAACATGTGAGAGAAACAGCTCTGCAGACACCAAAGTCAGTGGAGGAGGAGCAGGAGGGTGCTCCAGACACTGGAGCTGAGGTTCCCCAGCAGCCCATGATACAGCCAACAGTCGGACAGCTGCGCCCCTGCAGCCCATGGGGTGCAGAGATTGACCTGCAGCCTGTAGAGGAGACCCATGCTGGAACCGGTAAATGTCAGAAAGGGCTATGAACTCATAGGCAACCTGTGCTGGAGCAGGTTCCTGGCAGTGACCAGTGGAGATAGGAGCCCATGCTAGAATCTGTTTCCTCGTGATCCCATGAGGGACCCATGTTGGAGCTGTGCCCCTTTAAAGAGTGACCCATGCTGCAGCAGATCACACAGAACTGTTGCTTGTGTGATGGCTACACGCTGGAGAAGTTCATGGAACACTATCTCCTGTAGAAGGACTCCATGGTGGAGCAAGGGAAGGATTCCTCTCCTTGAGCAGCAGCAGGAACACGCTGTAATGAACTGACTGTAATCTCCATTCCCCAGCTCCCTGCGCGACTGATGGGGAGGATGTAGAGCTCTGAAGGGGGGACAAGGGGGTGAAGGTGCTTTAAGATTTATTTAAGATTTTACTTATCCTGCTCTGATTTTGTTAGTAATAGATACAATTAATATCCCCAAGCTGAGTCTGTTTTTCCTGTGACAGTATTTGGCGAATGATCTCTTCTGATCCTTATCTAAACTCATGCACCTTTGTTGTATTTTCTCTCCTCTGTTCAGATGAGAAAGAATAATGAGAGCATCCAGCCAGGGTCAACCCACTACATATCCTGTACACAGCTCACAAAACCCTTACAACACTGCAAGAGATGGGTTTCACTACAGCTGGGAGTGCAGGCACTTGAAGCACATGGATTGTGCCAGCAGAGGTCTGAGTGAGACAGTCACAGAATAAAAAAGCAAATAACCCTCTAAGAAGTCACAGTAACTCATATGGATACTGTCAGAACAAGACAGACACTGGCAGCAGTGATTTTATAACCAATAAGAGGCATCACTTCAAAGGCAGAATTTAAGTCCTGATGGATTGAACCTGCAGTGTCAAATGCAATGAAACAAGGTATGATTAAGAGAGAGTGGGCACACAGCTGTGAACCAGATCCTGAATAAGTTCGGTGAAGGACAATGCAGAGAACTGGGGAGCAACTGGTGAGACTAGCAGCTGGAACTGCAGCTTCAGGAACAGCCCCATTTCCCCCTCCATGCCTAGTACACCTGGATGGGGCACCTGCTGCAAGATGGGACTGCTGCAAGTGTTTGCTCTTCTGATGCACCACTTGTCTTGAAGGCCAAAGCAATTTCACTTGGAAAACAGAACACATGCCTTCTCCAGCTATTACTGGCATCCGGGATTTTTGAAAATTTCAACAGAACTCAGATCAAGCCAGGGCAATTAACAACTGAATTACAAGAGCTGAGAAACAGCACATTGCAATTACATGGGTTATTCTATGTTATACAAAGTTAAAAGATGCTTATTCAATATGAACATGATCATTCTCCTCAACATGAACAATGGGCTTGATATAATGCACATGAGAAACCCATAGCCCTATAGTTTAAGTAGTTTAATTGGCTATTCAGTAAAAAAACAAGCAGAGGCACAAGATGACATCAAATTGAACACAGCACCAAAATCCACTTATTAAAATAAGACTGTTAACCTTGTAACTAATTCCAAATTTGCTGGTTAGTCTACTACAGTGCCTCAAGCACTCCCCAGAATGGAGATAAAAATAGTAAAAATGATAGTATAACAGATATATCAGCATCAATTTTGCAAATTTAAAGTGTTGAATGTTTAAAAATTCTTTCTGTTGTGGGATGTGGAAGATATTCACAATAGTTGGGTAAAACGTGATGGCAGCAGATTTCCCATTGTCACTATACCTTGCATCAAGCTGTAATCGTGTCTTTACTAACCAAATGGGATTAGTTGTTGTGATCGCAGTAAAACCTAAAAAATGTAAGAACAAAGTTAGATGTGACAGTACCACAAGAGCGACTGCAGCTAAGTTTGAAAGGCACACAGTAAGGTACGGTGGATGCAAAAACTCGGACTATACTGACTTTCCAGAAGTACCCCTTATAGCCCTTTACTGACAATATATCAATCTGTACAGCAAAAAACCACTTACTTTATTTTAAAATTTTATGTTAATAGACTAAGTTTGATTCTTAGCAAGAGATGTCCCATATAAAAAGCCAAATCGAGTACATTTCTCTCCCTAATACCAATCCTGTTTTGACACCACAGAACAGCAGTGCCAGCTGCACTATCAGCCAATTTGGCAAAAATGTCAGTAAGAACGCATTGCAGAGACAGCTAAAGCAATTTGAGATGGCAGAAATCATGTCAATTTACTTTGTTACCTGAAATACAATCCGAGTTTAAAAGCATGCAGACTGAATAAATACTACTTTCGATGCAGTTAAAAGGCATATATTATTGCAAATTAGGAGACCATTTAAAACTGAACTATAAAGAACAGTTAAATTTGAGTGCTAATTTTGATTTAGTATTCAAAGCAGAGACACTTGACTGGCCTAGGAATAGTTTTACAAGCATATGACTGGTTTGAATTGTTAAATACTATGAATTCTAACTATTTAGACAGCAACTATTCAGGCTTACATAAGGGCCAAGGGTTAAAGCTTTGATTTTCAGTCCACTAAAGAAAAAGAAAAAAAAATAACAGGAAACAAATTAAAGTAGAAAAAGAAAAGAAGTAAGAATCACTCTTACTTCTGCACAACTTGGGGGGGGGGGAAGAGAGAAAGAGTGAAAGGAAGCTCTGGGAAAAAAAGTAAAAAAAAAAATCATCTAGAGTTGTAATACCACACATGCACCATTAATGAGGTGTCATGTCTACAGGAGAGAATAGAAAAAGGGGAAAGCTGGAACATGGCCAGGCAAGAGATGATAAATTTAGACACTTACTTTCTAAGTGACACACATGGCTGGTATATCAGTACAGAGACATGCTGCCTTCCTGTCAGGGGATGGACTGGGGTTGTGGGAAAGCAACAGTTACCTTGCTCAGCGCAGAGCTGGTGCACAATACTTATCCAATGAACAGGCTATTGATAAGCTTGTTTATGGAGATCATTAACAGCTTACAGAAATATATTTAGCAGAACTGCTTGCACACGTTACTCCTGTTTAATCACAGTCTAGGTTTACATTGCACACAAAAGTCTGCAATACATACTCAGAAATGCCAGGGGATCTTAACTGTTTTAAAGTTTGTCCTGTCCACACCCCCAAATCTTAAACAGATCATTATGATTTTCAGTTACAGCACTACAGACAAATTACCAGGTCTGGCAGCTGGTTTTCTATACCAAAAGAAGAAAAACACATTGGAGGCTTCTGTTTAATCTTCTGATTAAATAGACTAAGTTGACACAAACTTCTTAACTAACTTTCTGTGGTTTGGAGTTGCTTTCTTTTTTTTGATACACTACTTTTTTTTCTATGTCTTGGTACATATATATCCTCCATATGATGGAGTGAAACCCTAAGGAGCAAAGTGTTTCATAACTCTGTTTCATGTAGCTAAGTAATTATTTAAGGACTCAAAGCACTGGGGTACTTCTCTGCCATAACTCTGTAGCTCAAGTAGCCAGAGCCTGTCTGACCTGGAATCAGCTCTGCTGATTCCAACAGCACTTGAGCACAAATTTAACTATACTGAAAGGAAACATTGTTTTCATTTCTTGACATTAGCAGTAATAAAATTTTACTTTTGACTTCCAATCAGAATCTTTCCATATCTAGAATGGAGTGAAGGGTACTGAGAATGCACAGAACTGCAACAAAAGCTTTGAAATCATGTGGGGGGAAAATTACTAACTTCCCCTACCAACGTACTTCCCAGGAAAGAGTCTCTCTAAAAATTAGTTTTTAAGTCTCTTCTAGATCTTTATTATAAGTCAACAAAAAAACCCAGGAATGCAACAGTTAAGTTCATCCTTTGGAATTTTGTTACTGCTAGATCATGTGTTACAGTCTTATTTGCTCAGCCCTTTCTCCTTCCTATTCAACCCCAAAAAGCCTCCTTTGCAGATCCTAAATCTGCAACAGGATACGTACAGGTGAGATGAGCAGCAGTACCTATATTCACCCACAGCAGTAGCCTGGTCCTTTGGGGCAGGCTGAGAAGAATATATTGGAAAATTCCAGTGAAAAGTGGCTGGCACAGGATGCAGACACCGCTCTGTCCAAAACTCCATTCCTAGGTTGCTCTAAGCATTATTTCAGGGCAGCACCTCCAACAACAGGATCACACTTATGGCCAATACCAACATGGCCAATCTTTTCCCCCACTGTGACTGTCATAAATCTAAACTGACAGTTCAAACCAAAGCCTTGCAATCAAAGGGCCTTCAGGAATACCAGTTTAAAGATGAAATGACTACAGTTCAATTCTTACACCTAATGTAGTAAATATAGTTAGTGGAAGAAGAAAAAGGAAGTAGGAGTTGAGTGATGGTGACACCAAGGAAAGCCCCACAAAACTTGTAACATACCGTTTGGGATCTTCGATAGGCTTTTATTTTTAAATAGAGAAAATCTAGCTAAAATATTTCTTAAAGAATGAAAGCTTGAGGGCTTTCAACAACTACCATGAAGCTCCATAGATTTTCCTTTTCATTTTTAGAAATCTTAGTGAAACTTGTAATGCTTTACAATGCTTATCCATGTATTGTCCCCTCAAGAAATATTCCAGATTGATCCCAAGCATAAATTTGGCAATACTAGACTCCCATAACTTTCCATGTTTTCTTCTCTTCTATGAAATTGTATCCCACTTTCAGACAAGGAATTCTCAATCTACTTCTTCAGCTGTACCAGCAACTGACAGGTAAGATCCCAGGTATTCCTATTACACATATTTCAAAGGATAGGGGTTTTACTTTTTTACCTATAAGCCAAGGTAATTGATACAGACACACGTGAAACATGGAATGCTGAAATAAAAATCCAAAGAAGTAAAATAAAAACAAACCAAAATAGTAAAAAGAAGGAGACAGAAAGGAGATTATATACATATTAAAAAGAAAAGAGGTCTTTGAAATGTGACAACACAGAATATTGGCTGCAGCATTTTAAAGGCAGCTCTGGGACTCCGGGGAAAAAAACCCAAAATGCCCTGTTTAATCCTGTAGGGACTTTCAATTAGCCAGAGCTAAGTACAGTAGCAGCTCTCACTGAGAGGTATTTTTTACCTTTCCCTGAACTGTACAGAAAAAATACCCAACTCTTAATAGAGTTCAGGAAAAGTGATATCTTCGCACAATGCACATCATGTGAGTTCAAGTTAATGAAAGTGAATTCCCCTTATTTTGTTTATTTAATAGATACACATTACAAACCCAGTGTGTGGTTCTTACACTAGAGGCTGCAAGAGACGCTCAGTTCAGTACTCACGAGGTTTAAGTTAGTCCATATTTCTGCAGGAAGTGACCTGCGGATGGGGAGCATGAGATGACACGATCTCACTCTTTTCACGGGAGAAATGTACAGTAAATGCCTAAAATAGACACAGGCTTTTCTGTATCATAACAACAAGCAGTGACCTCATCAGACACAAGTGTACAAATCGAATCCCATTGGAAGGATTTGTGAATTAGTTATTGTGAGATCTAACTATTTTCAGGTATAAGTTTACAAAAAAAAGAAAAATAATCAAAACAGGCCACAGATAGTAAAATAATTGTGTAAAATGCACTGAGTACTGAAATTTCTGCTCATTTGCAGCAGTTCAATTTTACATCTCCAATACTTACCTATATAGCAAATTTACAAGTGAACCCTCCTCCTTCCCCAATCCCTTGAAAATACTATTCACAAAAGCTAGCCTAGTCTTAGGGTTGAAAAAAACAAGATAAATGCCTTAGGAAATCAAACTTTCTAAGACTAATGAGCTAAATATGTATTTTGTTCAGTATAAATTAACTGCGTACATAGCACTGAAAAGTTACAGAAGTATTGTATCTCTAAGCAATACTGTTGTCCCAATAATTTTTTTATAAATAAAAAAAATCTGCATTGGGTTTGGTTTGCCAGTAAAATTCTAGGAAGAACAGCAACAGCATAAAAGGCAAAGTAGTTTTTCAGATTTGCAACCATGTTGTCTGATTGAGGCTATGAATCATTAAAAAAAACAAATAAGAAAGTTGTACAGGAATCAAGTATCTCATTCAGTTCTCTACACTTTTTCTTCTCTGAGGCAAAGGAGGCCAAGTGCAATGAGAAGGCAGAGTTTACAGTGAATCTGAGAATTTAGCCTAACTTGGAAATGTAGAGATCAACTATCTTCACACAAGCAAACACTCTCATTCTTGTAGTAAGTTCAGATATATTCACTGCCCTAGTTTGCAAAAAGAGAACCATGTGATATGCTGAGGAGTGAAAAAAAAAGATTGCTATGCACTTCACGTCAATACATGGATATTTTAGGTATGAAGGTGAGGAACTATATGCTGGAAGTTAGCACAGCAAGAAAATAACATTCATTTCTAACTGCATAAGGCATCAGTTACTAACAGGTAGACAATTCGTCCTTTTTGGGACAAAACAAACTTACAAGAGTCTTAAAACCATAAATTCATGTTTTATCTTGAGAAGGACAAATAAGGCCTAAAACTAACTAAAAATGTTTAAAATACCTTACCTCAGCTTTTCACTCCCATGTGCTTAAGACCATCTTTATATAACAATGACATCAGTCTAGCCTGAGATACTTATTAGCATATAAGTAAACAGAATTTAAAGTTGACTAAAGTATTTGCAGTACTTTCATAAAACAGTAAGTTAGTTGGGTTTTTTAAATTGTATTTTTGCATCATTACCATATTTTGCAAACTACGGGAAAGGCTCTAAGTGCAACTCCGAATTCATGCTCATTAAGTATTAGAAGCCTTTATGAAATAGATCATATCAAAAAAAAACAAACCACCAAACCAGAACAATAACCCTCATTTAAGACTGAGTTACTCAGTTTCTTACTGAAACCAATGGCAGATGAAAAAGAAAACCAATACTGAATATTGTTTGCCAATTTTGAAATCCTAGGTTCCAAAGCAAATATTGCAATGATCTTGTGTTAACCCGTCAACCAATTAGGAGCTCACATTCAATCTTGTCCCTGTTATTTTGCCATTTCTTTAAGATTATTTGCATCATACAGTAATACAAACCTTGCAGGTAAAACTGTTAATAGCTGGTTTAAGTGCATTTTCTGAAATATATTAGAATTACAAAAACAAGGTTAGCACGTTCCCAAGAAAGCACTGTTAATTTCAACTACAGACTCTTTTCCATGTATCAGAACAACACCAGTACAGAGTATTGAGAAGTTTTTTGTCAATGAACCTTCTTTTAAAGGTCTTCCAGAGAATTTCTGTAATGTACAGCACCAAGACCTTTCAAGAGAAAGTTGCAACCTATAATGTGAGCCTGCACTGGGCCTTCCATTTTGTTGACTATATGGTTTAGAAATACAACTTGTCAAGTGTGGCAAAACTAACAGCCCAAGTGCCGTTCCATATTTAAACTCTTAAAAAAAAGTAAAATGTGAACAGCAATTAAGGCTCAAATCCATTTACCCCAAACTCCTGCAGTCGTGTGTACAAGTGTATAACACCGATCTTCTGGAAGGGAATTACTGAGCAGATACAAAACTCCATGACAAGCTACAGCTTGAGTCCGCAAACGCTCAGGAAAAGGCACTACAGCACATTTCCATAAATGTTCTTTTCACTACAGATTGAGTGCAGTAACTTCCAGAGATGAGGAACACTCTGAACCTCCATTTGCCTGCAGGGCTGCAGGAGTTACATAAGGTATCTTCAATCAGGGACAGACTTGTTTGTATGATCCACACTTCCCCCTCCTCCGCAAATTTAAAGACAAGTTATACCCTTGACAAGGAGCTGAAGACAGTTCACTTTTCTTGGCACAATTAACTGATTAGGAAGATCTCTTGATTAAATTCCCTTCCATCTCATTCCCTGTGCTGTTCACCTACAAAACACACATTTCTAGGCGATAACAAAACCTCTGCATCATTGTCTTGTTTGAGCAAAATAAAACAGCTGTCCTTACATCTCTAAAACTAAACACTGCCATCACAATTTATGTGCCAGAGATGAAGATTAGCTTCATACTTAGGTGACACCAATGTCACTTATTTTATGCTATATAAAATTTCTTTTTATCAGATTAGCAAGCATTAAATAGAAAACTAATCCTGTTACTTATTCTGACAACCTTTGTCAGTCCATTCCAGATTACCAAGTCACATTCTGCACACTGGTTGTAAAATCTGACAGGAATTAGAAACTTCAACAATAAAATTGTCAGAATTCACCTTTGAGGTGCCTATGGCCTATACAGAAAAAAACCTTTAGAAAATTTGGGTTTGTGCAGGAAAAACATACGCAAAAACAGGTGAAGTCCAGGACCATAATTCAGCTCAGTTGCCTTTAACTCCCCTTGTTAATGATCCCAAAGCACAGAACAAACAAATCATGCAACAACTATTAGTAGCTGCTCAAATACACTGAAGGTAGACTGCAGATATAAAACAGGAATTTTATCTTCGGAGAGGAAAAATCTGCTCATCTGTGTCTCTTCAGTGGTAGAGCAAACCTCACATAGACTGGTATGTGAACAAAGGAGGAGGGAGTGTTAAATATAATTTACACAAATGCCTGCAAGTATATTTCAGAATGACAAAAATAAGTCAGATATACAAAGCTGTAACAGAAAGTAATAAAAAAACAGATTAAGAATTATACCAGAAGTCAGTGCAATCAATGTTTACAGCTTACAGAGCAACAAGTTATTGTCTTCAAAGTTTCCATTTCACAAATTTCCACCTGAAAACACAGGCAGGCAGGTTTTCTAGATAAGACTATTCACACAGTCATTTATCACTCAGTGCAGTTTCATGCATATATTCTCCAGACAGCTTGTTTAATGCGAGGCCAAGGAAGGTAATCACTAAAAGAACACATCATTCAATTACTGAACTTGTTCTGTTTTGTTGGTTGTTTTTTTTTTCCCCCACATGTCACCTCTCATTTGCAGATGTGGCTACAGAATGAAGCTAAAAACTTACAGATCCTTACCTGCCACACCAGCTGAAATCATGTGTACCTGGGTAGAATCTGGATTGAAAATACCGTTCAACTTTTCCTTGCAGTTAGAGTAGGCAGCAAAATATATTGCTCTAAAATCAGAACAAAATCCAAGTTGTGTGTCAATATCCTTAGTGAAAGTAAGAACTATTCAAGCATCAACTCTTGCAAAGCAGCAGGACTATTAGAAATAGAGAGCTAAAAACCAAAGATCACACATTTTAACTTTTTCATCACAGCAGCTTCAATTACCAATTAGTGAGAGGAAGGATAGATAAATAAAAATATAGCAGTGATTTTTGTGACACTGGGAACCTTAGCCAGTGAAGGAAAACACTGCTGAACTGAAAACTGAAGTTTCAGTATTCTGCAACATCTTAATATGAGAACAAATTGGTACTAACAGACCTAAAATAATTTCAATAGTATGACAATCTCAAGAGAGCTGGCAAGTAAGCAGGGTTTAAAAAAAACCAAAACCAACAGCTTTCTTAATATTATGATAGCATTTAAGATTTAAATACTTAAATTTGTAGTTATAAATACTTATTGTCAAATGCTGGAACAGCTGTGAAGCTGGGATCTGCACTTTGTTTCTTTAGTTCTGTATTTAGAATGGACACTTTTTTCTCTGAATGCATTACAAAAAACTACTTGTACATATTACATTCAAGTCTGAGAGCTGATATCAAACCAAAACTAGACAAAGTCAGCATGCCAATTCAATATATGTACTATGAAAAATGCTTGTTTTCACACATTAAAGCTAAAACTCTTTTGTTAAGCACATCTAAAACTCACAGTTCAGGTTGCAACACTTTTTTTAAGCCTACAGACACTGCTCTACAAGAGAAAAAGTGAACGTGCAGCTTTTCATGAACAGAACATTAACCTCATTAGCTGTGCAAACATGTTTTTCTTTATTACAAAAAAGAAAGTGCTGCTTTATGGGTGTCATTTCTGAAATGGAACCTGAACTCAGTTAAGTGTTCTGGATGTGTTATGAAACATGCCACCCTACAGCTTATTTATACAAAGAGCTGATGTTAAATCAACTTAGCTAACGCTTAATTGAAGTGAAGTACTGGATGTAACCGAGTCAGCCAAAGGGAAATAAGGATGTGCTTTTAAGTAAGACTTCACACACTACACCAAGTAGACATTTTCACTATGGGTGAAGGGGAAGGAAACCTAAGCCTTTCACCTGGGGGAAGAAAAGATTTAACACAAAATTTACTAAAATAATTAGATTTGGGTTTTTTTGCAACTGAGGATATTTTTCATTGAGAAGAGTCACTTACAAAATAGGACCCATTTCTGGATAAAAACTGCTATTAAAGTGATATTAATGTTGAACATACAATAGAACAGACTGGTCTACCAAACAAAAGTACAAGCTCCTCAGTTTAGGAAGTGCTGATACCCCACAGGTGTAAAGAACAAAAAACTACTGGAAGATGAATCTTCTTCAAAGAGCGATGTCAAGGATCAGAAGACACCTCAGGTATTCTTAATCCTTAAAGGATCTGCTAAAATACACTCCAATTCCTGCATTATGTTTTTCCCTTATTCATGTAGAAGATCTACAGAACACTACCTCACCTGTCAGATCTAAAATTCAGTTTAAGAGCATTTTCCAGGAAGTCAGAAAAGTTAAGATACTCTCCCCCACTGGGTGTGCAGGAGACAGAAATGTTTTCTCTTCAGACAGAGTAAGTAAATAAACATAAAAGCAGAGCATTAAATTCCCCTTTGCATAAAGACTCTTCCCTTACACAGAAGGGAATGAAACCAGGCAGATTCCAGAGTCTGTGCTGATGCACAGGAACAGACAGCAGCAACACCAATGCCAGTTAGATCACACTGTCCACGTCATGCACTGCACTCTGACACTGCCCCAGTACCCTTTGGAGCCTGGCTCACTGCTGGATCTGCCTGCTCTGGGACAGCTGCTATGTGTGTCACCCTACCCAGTCTTGGCCCCTTTGAAGTTCCAGAACAGGCTCCCTACTGCAGGGGAGCACCAGTCTGTACATCACCAGAATTCAGGAAGAAACACCTGGAGTCCCTTGAGGCTGCAGTCACAAAATTGTTTTCTGATGATGATGGACTGATTAACAGAAAGCTAAATCTACCTTTGCATTTTCCAAGGTACAAACTTCTCGTTTATATGTGCAACTCCTTAAGCATTTTTTCTTTTTAACTGGACACAACTCTGCATAAAAGGTAGTGCAAAACTCACTTCAAATAAATCCCTTAATGCATTTAATGTGTATTTACCTGGAAGGAGCAACACCCACTAAATTAGGACCCAGCCCTCTGAAGAGAGAACGAGGGCCTTCATTTTGCAAGATCATCCTAGAAAAGAAAGAGACAACAGATCAAAATTAAAATTATGTAGTTAGTTGGGCAGTGCATTCCTAAAGTTTTACTCTGTGGAAAACTTGCGTAATAACTGACAATACAATGCTGACCACAAAAAATTAGCCATTTCCTAGAACCAGCGCAACAAATTCCATTCTTGCTTGACATGCCATGCATGGAAATCCAGAAAGTAAATGCAGAAGTAAGACTTATGATGTAAGTACAGATGTATCTCAAATATAGGAATACATACATACATGGAGCTGCCTGTCATTAGGAAGTCAAAGAAAGTGTCCTCCAGTTAGGGCGAAAACATTAAGAATGGGAATGTTCACATTCCTGTAGGTTTTAGATTGTTCAAGAGGCAAAAATACTTTATTCTATTCTACATTCTGTTCATTACCCTTTAGCTCCATATGTTTGTGAACCTTCTGGAGTGAAAGGGCCAGGGAGCAAAGGTTAAGAGAGGAGGAAAGGAGAGAGACTTAAAGTTTGGTTTCACTCTGTCATCTGCCAGCTTCGAGCTACTAAGGAAGATCTTGCTCTATTGTCTGTGATGCCCAGCCAGGAAAACCTGGCAATTTATTATGTACTCTTCCCCAAAAGAGAGAAACCTCTACATGGCATTGCATGTGCTAACCCAGTTTGATTCTGCAAGACCCACACCATTACACTAAGTTACATACCAGAAGTTGGAAGGCTGCTTTCCTTTACATCTTTCTTTCTTTCTCATATCCATAAATTATTTAAATCCACTAAGTATTCAACTTATTCTTAGCTTTATTCTTTAAGATATGGTGATTATTTTTACTTCAGTAATAGGAAATTGAGAACTACAATGTGAGAAGTGGCCCTTTCCTTGTGGCTGCAGGGATTCCCCTGCCGTCAGTTCTGAACTGCTGCCTGTGTGCTCCTACCAAAGCACTGCTGCTACGCTGTGGAGCCAGTGGCTTTGAGCTGACTCCTTCCAGAAAAGGCATTCCTTACTTCTCCATGCAAGGTAATTCACTGCTATTAACTGAGACAGGAGTGTAACCCATCCAAGAGTCACATCCACAGTACATCCCTGACATACTGTGTACCATGTCCACTATAAACACAGCTGACCAAAGACTCCTTGGGTGGCAGCAGGGTGTAATCTTCCATCCTTGTGGAATTTGCAAAGAAACATCTCAATGCGGCAGTACTAGTACTTCAGCATTTGCAATATTGATCCCATGTAGTTGAAAACCATTATCCAGCAAGGTAAAGTGGCACAGCAAGAGAATATACATTAGTATTCAGTTTTAGCGAAATCAATCTGCCCAACAATCTAGATGCTAATCACATTGAGTATTTTACAAAGCCTGGTTGGACAGGGGAGGAGAAACAAGGACTACTTGCATCCCATTACTGCAAATTGCTCTAGCGATTATTTTAGAACCATATTTGAAGTTAAGAATTAACTACTTCACCAGATGCTGCAAAACAGAACCCCGTGCTTACTCATTTACAAGTGTTGGCCAATACACTCAAACAGTTCTCCTGTATATTTCTTCTTCAAAGAGACATGCAAGTTAATGACTAGTCAATTCCTCAATCAAGCAAACTATCCTCCTATAAATGGCCATTTTGTTTGGAATTTGCTATCAGAACAAACAAGCGAAAACAATCTATAGCACTGAAGGAGCTTCCAAGCCTGATTTTGAGTAGCTGATTCACCACTGTTCTGCTGCTAAACCCAACTGAAAGTTCACATTTGCTTTCAATAATGAAAAACGAAACAGTGGTTCTGCAGTTACCAGCACAGTTTAGGAATGCTGACATAAGGTGTCCAGCAACATCTTAGCTTTGTGTCCACAACAATTAGGTATCATTTCTCTGTGTGGGAGGCATTGCTGCACAGCAGCACAGAATTGGAATATTGACCAAAGTCAAAGACACTTTGGAAATACAAATTACTGAGATCGGTCTGTAATCCTGAAAGCACTTTTAACACTTGCAATTCTGAACCCAATTAACATGAACTGTGCCCACTTGAAACATTACTTTAAAATCACTACCACCCCACCACATGTTACACATGTACATGCACAACAGCATACACAGGTATTCAAACCAGAAGGAACTAGTGTCTTAGGGGAAATTCAGGGGTAAAATGTACCAGATCTATTTGTTTCTTCTGAATCTCAAGTCCTCAGATTTGACAGAGTACCACTCTGTTTAGAGTGGTTGCAACACACAGGATTATAAAGGAGGTGGTTACTGACACTGTTCCGTGTTCATGGACACCAGCTGAAGGAGTTTCAGAGTCCGCACTGAAATAAGACATGTTTTTTCATTAAAGAGCAGATTCCAGAGCCTGCACTTGTTTATTGAAAGCAGTAAAGGGCAAATCCATGGTTGAAAGAGTAGGACAAGCGCTCCATCTGCCCTCAGCTGACCTTCTTATGTCACATGGAGAAGCCCGTACTGGGAGGCCACTGAGATTTCCATTATCAAGACCTCAGGTTTAAATTGTGCAAGGTTAATTATGAGAATCTTTCACATGACAAACAACACACTTATTTCAGAAGAGAATTGCTTTCGTTGCCAGAGAATGGAGTCGAACTCAGTTCTTCTGAGTTTGGTTCCTGACAAAGATGTCTTTGAAGTCACCTCTGCTGATGCTTAAGATGCAGAAGTGATTCTACAGCAGCCAATACACTGACATTCTGACAATTTGCCTGATTCACCCTGCTTTCAGACTATTGTGAGCCTTGGAGCACTGCACCAAATTTGCTATGAGAATCAAATTCTGCCTAAACATAACAAGTCATAGCAAGGGCACAAGAGTGACAGGAATCCAGTTTGACTTCCCCAGAAAACAGCCCTAGACCTTAACAAAGACTAATTATATCCTGCATCTACATATTTATATTGTCATAGTCCATTGTCATGTCATTTGAGATTATTTTCGTATTCACCATATTTTAAGAACTTGAAATATGAAAGTTGTTTGGTAATGACCTGAAAAAAACACATCTAAGCAAAACCCCAAAACAGCAGAAGACACATTCTTTAATGACAAATAAACAGCATGTCTAAGAATACAATTTAAAAAAATAAATTAAAGAAACAAACAAGCCCTACCAATGAAGTTCATTAGGGACTACGTCTACCTTTACCTCAGTCTGGGAATAGGAGGAATTTTCATTTTTTAGAGATGCATTTAAAGCATAGCCGAGGAGGAGAAGAAACAAGCATCTGTACAACCTGCTATTCATTCAGATGCAATTCTAAACAAAACAAATTCAAAACCAAACATTCATAAACAAGCTGAAGGGCTCCACTTGAATCAAAAGAAGTGTGTAAGGCAAGAGTGTGGGATGAAGCTCTTCTTGCTTGTCACAATCCAAGCCTTCTCCTTCCCACAGGTTCACCCACCAGACTCTCTCACAAAAAAGCTCTGAATCAAAATTTCCACCATCAGAATGACCTTCCATTCAAGGAGCTGTTTGGCTACAATCTCCACTTAAGCAAATCCTATCCTCTAACCAGATTAGGCCTAAATCCTGCACTCCAACTGCTAGAAGGGGCTCTCTACAAACCGCTTCTCACTAATTGGGAATAAAAGATAGATGGTTGAGCCCTGGTAAATTCCTTCTAATGCAAGAAGCACCAGCATGTCCTTTCTGGAAGAAATCTTCCCTCACTCCCAAATACTGAAGACACCTCCCTTAACTGGCTATGTTGAGCCCCCAGCCTGTGGTCTGTACAAGCAGTTTAACTGTGGCCGTTCAGCTTTCCTGGTGGCTCTGAACTACACAAGCACTTCTCGTAAGGAGAGCAAAGGCCTCTCCTTCAGGGAGGCACCATTCAAACCAGACATCCCAGATCATTTTAAGAGCTGACTCTTAGTACCTCTAAAAAAGGGTTACTAGTCAGACATACACCAGAAGATATTCAAAGGCAAAATGTATGGCCTGGTGAAAGCTAAAAGAGACTAAGCAGCTGAGTTGGACTAGACGATCTTTGTGGGTCTCTTCCAACTTTGAATATCCTGGTAACCTGTGAATTAATTTTAATTGCCTCCATATTCAGTAACTTCTATGATTTGGGCACAAACCAGTTTAAAGTGTCTTATACTGGCACTTTTTCAGGATGACAGCCTGGCACTTAAGAGCTCCCAGTGAATTCTGGGAACACAGTTTGGAGCTGTGAATTGTACAAGGTGTATATGCTCTGGCTAATTCAGGATACAAACTCAAGCATGAAAGACATCTGGAAAAAAGAATGTGAAACTTGCAGTTAAAAAGCAAAATATGGAAAGTCATTTCATGGTAACATTATTATTCAGAATATTCATAATATTCTGAATTTTTCATACAGATTTGTCCAACACACCTCTCTCCTACTTCCTCCCCCAAACAAACCCAAAATCTAGCGACATGTACACTCACTTCAAACAATGGAGAGGTCCAGGAGAAACTCTGGTCACTCTGTTGACACCAGCAGCATTCACAGTGTTGAAATGAACTTCAGAGATGTAGAGAGTCACAGAGGAGGACTGCAGTCGTGTTTTCACAACTTCCAGTGGACATGTCAGAATTGCACCAACAGTACCTCCACATCTGCAAGAATAAATAGGATCATAACATTTTTAACTGCAAAGAAACAGAGGGATACATTAACATAGAATGAATTATTATAATTAATTATACTCAGTCAAACTCTCAGTGGTGAAGGACCAACTGAAGCATGGGAAAATGTTGCAGCTATTTGCCCTTGAAGGCAAGCAAATTCTTAAGTCAGTTTGTTACCCCACACAACTTGCCTTGAAAATCACACAGACAAAAAGTAGCGAAGCTGCACAGTCTCCAGTACACGTTGTTCAAATCAGTTCTGGAAAGTAGCTGAATAGTTGAAATGTTTAACTTCTTATGGTAAATTTTAACTTTTTTTAATGTTTAGTGTGCTCCTGACCACAAACAAGGTGCCAAAAATCCTTAAGGGCAGGAAAGATTTATGGACTCTGAAAACAAGGCTACATGTAAAATCTAGTAAAATCTGTGCTGCAGCAAATTTGTAAGCTCTTCAAAAGCACATTTGTATTTTGGGCATTGTACCATGAAAGCAATGATTCCCATGAAAGCAGTGTTTCCCAAGTTGTGCCCATATATCAATGCAGATTAGATACTGTAGAGTAGAACCTGGGCAGGCAGAAGAGCTTAGTGGCTGAGCAGGTAAAGACTTGCAGGTTTTGCTTCAGCCTATCCCTCTTTTCTGTGAGCAAGCTCAGCCAAGCCCTGCACAACTAGTGCTGATAAGTGCAGTTCCTACCATGCTGCTTGAGCAGAACATGAACATGGCCAGAACACACTGCTCCTTTCACAGCCCTGCTCAGAGGATACTTCTGGTGCTGGTTCAAAACTCAATAAAGTTATACCCCCTCATTTGTGAGAAATAGGTCATGTCAGAGGTCTCACAGAACATCAAACTCGCAAATACATGCAGGTCATTAATATGCAAGCAGGCCACGCCCATCACCCCCAGCCAATCAGGAGCGCTGGGGAGCCTCTTCAACTCCTCCCCACGGGCTCTCGCAGCACAGGGGAGCAAAGGGATGCGTTTCTGCGCCCTGTCTGCCTGGGCAGAACCCCCCCAATAATGCCTAGACTTCTCTTTGGCCATGCCCCTGCTTCTGCGGCTGCCACCGGGGCTGGGCTGCTGCCACCACTCTTGCTCAGACAGCCCCACTGGCAGCACAAACCCTGTGCTGCTGCTCCGCCCCTTGGCCCCATCCTTGTGCCCGCCGCATCCTGGCCCTGCGCAGCGTGAGTGGGCTGCGGCAGCAGAGCGAGCATGTCTGGCTGACATGCCGCGGCCAGCCTCACTTTCTTGGGGCAGTTCCCTTCCATGCCTGAAGCCAGGGAAATAGTAACACAGACACACGCACACAAGCACTGCCCGCTCGCAGCTCGCAGGCGCTCCACACACACGGGCGGGCAAGCGACACTCAGGGACCTGCATTAATTAAATGTAGGCAGGTGGAGGACTCATCCCCACCTGGCGCCTCATGTCACGCAGGGCCCTGCTCTGTCTTCTACAGTGACCGTCCCCATCCCACAGCCCCCGGTGAGCCACAGAAACCGTGCATCCTGCCCAGTCCCGCCCCAGAGGGACCGCCGGCACCGCCCCTCGGCGAAGCAGAGGCACTGCGCATGCATCGGCCGAGGAACCTCACAAATGCCTGAAACTGAACTGTGAGAAATTTTCCTCAAAAATCTGTAGGGTTGCAATGGAGAGGTTGCAATGCACTGGGGATATACCATACCTGCATTCCTATCTGTTTAAACACAGCCTCTGAGGGAAAAAGAGCAAATGCCAAATTCTGATTTCTGAGATAGCCTCAAATTCCTTGGCATTAAAACCCCCCCCACAAGAACCCACTAACACTTTCCTTGAACCTTTTCAGAGATCAGTACTCTTAACATTGCTAAAAACCTTTCTCAAAACTATGACCAGGACACTACCCATAGCCTTTAGAAACAATAAAAAAATCCAATCCAATAAGTAAACCTACCTTTCAATATAGGTATTAATCCTAACAACAACTTGGATTGAAATCCATTAACACAAATACAATTTGTACTAGTAAATTCAAAGGGCTCAGCATTCACTTCCTCAACACAATAACTACAGGAGTTGTTTGATTCTGACAAGATAATTATCAGCTATTTTTTTCTAACACAAGAGGTTTAAACATCCCCAAAACTTTTTAAAAGCTCTAAGCTTGCTCAATGGTCTTTTTAAAATAATGTTTTCAATGCAGTGTAGACTTCAATCCAAATTATGAGTAACAGCTAAGATTCAAGATCACCTATTAATTTTCATAGGAGAGTAATCTGATGAGTTTCTTCTACCACAGAGAACACAAAAATACAGCACTGTACCCTGAGAAACAAATCTGTTGTATGAATTGAACTGACAGTACAGCTGCAAAGTAGAGCATTTGATTATATTCACTTAATGCTCCATATAAACCTAGTGACCTAGAGGTATCTTATTCCTAACCCTAAAGGCACCTCGTCCATCCTTAACTCTGACATTAGACTAAAGTCTACTGTCTGCCAAGGTTTAATGAAGGAAAGATATCAAGTTCCTTTGTCAGTTTGGGAAAAAGTGTTATTGCAGGAAGACTGAAGACAGTCTGTCAGTGTGTGCTGCACACACACACCGTGACACAGATCTCAGAGTAGCATGTTTGGCATGACCAATTCACTTGCTTTAATGGTAAGCTACAAAAGTCTATTTGTATTTTAAAATGAGTTGCAGAAAGACAGTAGATGCGTGAAAATTTATTGTAGCCAGTGCTGGCAGCAGCAGGAGCTTGTAACAGGTTAGGTTCATGACATGAACACCATGTGAGAAGTACAGGTAGGCCAGTTCTAAAAACAGCTTGACATGAAGATGCCCAGGGGCTCCAAAGCTCTGAGTAGCTAGCAAGGCTGTGTTTCCCGCAGTTCAGAGCGGACACCATTACAGAGTACTGGGCCTGTGCAGGGAATAGAGAAGTTAGCTTTAGAGTTTATTTCCTTTCTTGCAACCCCTCTACTTCTGATCCCCTCAAGCTTACTCTCCTGAAAACTTTCCTCCATTTGACTTTGGACAGGTTATATGAGAACTTGCTTTCAAGCAACAGTAATCACAAGAGAAAGCACATACATAGTATGATTATGTTGATGAGATAAATAGCACGGAAGTGGGAAAGGAAGCAGGACAAAAAAAATCTTGGCCTACACTCTTGAACAGGGGTTGGAATTTTGAGCCCTTAATGCTCCCCCGATACATCACACCAGAACACATCTCAACAGAAAAATTTTCCAAAGTTGAAGATTAACCCTGACCTGGAGCTTGTACCCTGAATGTTCCCCTGTACCACACCCAAATCATAAGGGATGCCTGATGGCTCTGCCAGACAATCATGTGGATGGGTCAGACACACTGTTTTCAATGTTTTCCACTAACTACTGATAATTTGAATTCCATTTATTATGTCCCCCATCTTCACGATCTCAAATTGCTACTTACAACTGAAGAAAGAAAAGGACACACTGAACTGAATCACTAAATGAAGGCATGAACCAGTAACTACCTTGACTTGTCCAGTTCACTCAACCTTCAAGATAAACACACAAGGCTCAACAAAAAACTGTTTATGAAAAATTGTCAGCAAACAGAGCTTATGAGTAACCAAAAAATAGAGACAATGCACGAACTGTGCACTCTGTACAAACAAGCCAATTCTAAGCCGCATCCAAGCTGTTCTGTCACCAGCAGCAACAAGAGTGTATTTTACTTAGACATATACTTCCAGCCTTGTTTATCTAGCAGACTACCAGAAATACTGTCACAAACACAGATACTTTTCTGTGATCCAAGTCCTAGCAGGCCATTAACAGCCAGCCAGCAGCTTCAGCTTACAAGTGTTCTATACATTGCCAGCAGACTGCTGTCACCTTCCCTGCCACCCTCCTCACCGGCTCAGACTCAGTGGAGGTTTTTTAGTCTGTGGTTTAACACAAATTAGGGGCTAGCACAGTTTGGAAAAGTATTTTTTTAAGAGCTAGAAAAATATTAGATTTCTCCTCCTCATGACACAGGTGGGATTTTGTAAACTACTTCAGAAATTTTTACTACCTAAAACCACTCTGGACTTCATTGTCTCCACTCACGCACTAGGCCCCAACAACTATGAATCGTAAGAATATTTACTAGTGTGTAACTTTCTGCAGGATTAGATGGGTTTCAGTTGTAGAATAAATACATGAGCAAATACACTCCTGTTGACAGAATATAAACACGAAGTGAAGAACAGCAAGACCCAAGACTCTCCTGGGTCTGAACATTGACAGCAGTTTCTCACGAATTCTGATCAGAAGACCACTTGCTCCTCTTCTCTATCCTAAATGTGACATTTGTCACTAATCAATGTTTACTACATGTCTTTTTCAGCTTTGGCAGGTGAGTATAAAAAACACTTGCAAAGCTGACTTTCATCAGAAATACCTGATTAAACAAGGGGATGAGAATCCACCTGTAGGGCCCATGTAATTTAGAAGCAAAGATCTGTAAGTAAATCCACAAAAATAAACACACTGGCAAAAAAGGAAGATTAGAGTCCCAGTACAATTAACATTGCCAAGTTAGAGAAATAAACCTTAGGCGGTACAAGAAGTTTCAAGTTGAGGAAATGTCGTGCTCAGTGAAACAGATACATGTACATCATGAATCGTAGTTATCATCTAACCTACAGGATCATGACAAACTTAAAAGAAAGACAGTAAAACAAAACAGTTGTCTACTTGACATCTCTTGGACAGAAAAATCTAGGAAGGTGATAATGGTCTCTAAAACTATAGCTCATTCCAGACAGCATCCATGGAAAAATAAACCACCCCACCCACAACACATTTAATTTGATCCCTAATGTGCATTTACAAGTCCATCACCTCACCAGACTAAGAGAAATAAACCTGGATCTACTGGGCTTGGAGCAGTTCAACATAGATACAGTTCTGACAACCATTTTCCCAGACAGACCTGTATTATTTGTGTGACACTGCAAGGCAAGTAATACATGTTTCAAAAACCTAAACCCATTTGGCATAACGAATCCCAGGTTCTATTTCCAGAGATGGTTGCACAAAAAAGCCTTATCTTACTATTGCAAGTTGAAGGCATCTGCTAAGGAGTGACCGCCTTTGTTCAGAGCAGTTGAGTATCATCTACTGTTACCTTTCACTCCTGCAAGAGACAGCTCCAGTATGGATGAGGCTCTCAAATTCAGCCACTGGACTATCTATAAATACTCTAAAGTAGATTAATATTCCCTATGCCAGTGTCAGCTAACCTAGAACTGAAACTGTCAGTGCAAGAATTTTTTTATTCCTTGAAGTAGTTATGTGTTTTGTAAAAGACAAGGTTGCACAGTGCTGCTCTCAGGTTCACCTTTCACAGTATTTGTGACCACAGACTCAAAGACTTGAAGATAACCCTTAACCTTGTTATCTTGGGTCTATATTAATTTCATGTATTTTACCAGTTATTTATCTCTCCTGTATGAAAATGAAAGTTCCATGCAAATACTGTCTGAAAAGAAAAGCACAAAAACTAGAATCAAAATTCTGTCCAAAACAAAGTATTCTTGTTACTTGCAAAAAGAACTCCTACCTAACTCTTCTTCACTCCCTACAAATTCAGGTGCCACCTCTGTCATCTATTTCACAGAGCTGGTTACAACCAGAGTAACTGTCACATTAACAAAGTTACAGGTTTGGATATTAAGTTTGCAGTATCCATCTTTAGAAGGCATGGAAGGGCTTTAGCAAGTACAGCTTTCAGAAACAGCAAGAATGGACATCAATAATCCTGACTTTATAGGGTTTTCCTGTTACTATACTGTTCAACCTGCATATTACATAGATGCATTTCCCTCTTCAGTATTAATATAGTGACTACAAGTACTGCCAGCCAGAATCCCTTAAGCCCCATATTCGCCAATTATGTTTCTTAACAGAGAAACTAAGCTCACATCCCTAAACTAAAAATACTAACCAAACTTGCTGTTTCTAATTAACAGTGTAAAAATAAAGTTCCCCTGATGTGCTGCCACATAGAAACCTACAAGTAAAAACAGCAAAAACACCACCAGGGGACCAAGCACCACTGGGTTCCATTATCCAAAACAAACAAGGTGAACAGTGTAGATTCTATTAAAGCCAAGATAAATAAATATTTACAATAACATTTGTGTTAAGTAAAAATACCTCAAAGCATCATGCATGACAAATATGAGAAACATACCAGAGGCACAGTTTCGCAACTACTGATCACAATTTTCGTGCAATTTGGTAACCCATGGAGCAAAAGCCAAGCTTTAAACAAATACTGTCTTATTCCACACAGAAGAGTATCTGAATATAAAAATGACTTCAAGTTGGGACAGGAAGGCACTAACCTTCTTGTTCTCACTCATTCAAAAAGACATCAAGATTACGGGAGGAATGTATTTTAGGGCAGAGAGGAGCTAAGAGCTTGGCAACTCACTTATGGCTCAAGTGGCAACTTTCTGAAAGGGCACAAAAAAGCCCCATCATCACAATACCCACTACAGATCATTAATCATTATCTTCTTAGATCAGAAAACCCCAAGGGTCTTTCACCTCTACTTCACACATTCCAACATTTTAAGATAAATATTTAACTTCTGAGACAGACATTTTCTGTGCTTCCGCCACACAGAGTGATGTCAGTGACAGTCCTATAATCAAGACAAATAGACTGTCCGTATACTACCTCACAAATTAGAAAAATAGCCAACTTTCTGCAAGAAATACAGGAGTGAAAAGAAATAAACCTCAGACAAGTAGCTGTCCACTTCTGAACCCAAAATGGTCCCTCCTTTTGCTGAGGAAACAATGCTCAGGGGCAAGTTCACTGCTCTGATGGAAGTTCGTAGGATACAGAATTGCTGTCATAAGCTTTCTGGAAACTAAAAATAAATACGAAAAACCTGAATATTTTTTTGTAGCAAACACCTGAATTTTCATTCAATATAACCATAACAACTGCAAGCAGGTACATCCAAAACATATTAACCTTCCCTATAAAGGAAACCACTAAGGTTTTCTACTACTTTTTTTTTCAGGAGTCAATATTCTTGGGCACGTGGCATCATTCTTGGGGAAGGGTCCTGGACAGGCCCAGGAGTTGGACTTGATGATCCTTGTGGGTCCCTTCCAACTCAGCATATTCTGTGAACTAGAAAAGCATATAACTACCTTAAACTTGAGCCAAAATGTTAATCTACAGCCTACATCTTAATCACAAGACTTCTTAATTTAAGGATGGAGAACATTCATCTGATTTCTTCTAGACCTGGAATAAAAGCACCTGAGTTTCTACTATCAGCATGCTGTCTACAGTCACAATAGTTCCTACTTGACTAGGTGATGGAAAAACAGAAGATAGGCAAAAGAAAAAAATTTACAGTCTTAGCAGCTACAGAGAAACCCCAGGATGGCTCCACCTATGTTACTAGGCCAGAAATGTCATCAGTTACAGTTTCATTTCAGAAAACAGGAACTGAAGGATGAACTTGAATGTTACAAAAAAAGGTCAGCAGATTGAGATAGTCGGGTTGTTTCCACAGTGCAACTTAAAGTGCTTATTAAGTTTCACTGAAGGCTAAAGATCACTCAGGTGATCTGTAGTGCACCGTGCTCACAAAGTCATGAGATGATCCCAAAATCTTTTCTACTGCTAAATGGGATCAAATCTGAACTGTTAGCCTGGACTATGGTTACAGGAAACACATGGCTGGCACATGAAGAAACTGCACTCAGCCTTTTCCTCCCAGTGTAACCCTTGACCCAGCTGGCCAGAACTAACCACCAACCAGAGCTCTGCAGAAAATAGGAATAAACAAGCAGAGTTGAGCAACCTTCATCTGGTCTAAGCTTCAGGTTTGTAAACCTGCTTCTGACACTACACACAATTCTGCCTCATTCTTCCCCGTGCAGAACCATCAGGCAGAAACACTAAAACAAGGCACCACTCATGGAACAGTCAGGAAAGGACCTCTGAACACCACCCAGTCCAACTCCCCTGCCAAGGCAGGGTCACCTGGAGCAGGCAACACAACAATGTGTCCAGGTGGGTTTTGGATATTTCCAGAGAGGAAAAATCCACACCTGTTCCAGTGCTATGTCACTCTCAAAATAATGAAATTCTTCCTTGTGTTGAGATGAAACTTCGTGTATTTTATTTGATAACCATTACTCCTCAACCTGTTGCTGGGCTCCACTGAAAAGAGTCTGGCACTATCCTCTTGACACCCCTCTGAGATATTTATATTGCATTAATGAGATCCCCTCTCGGTCTTCTTCAGGCTAACAGGTCCAGCTCCCACAGACTCTCCATAAGATAGATGCTCCAGAGCCCTGATTATCTTTATAGCCCTCACTGGACTCCCTCCAGCAGCTTCTTGTCTTTCTTGAAGTCCTTCTATCACTTTTCTAAATGCTTACAAGACATAATAGCATGTACTTTTTTTCTTAAGACTTCACATCTGCCTTCTACTGCATAACTACACTACTCTTAAAGAATACGAGAAATTACAGGATGAAAAAGTCCCCACATAAGCACTAGATCAAGTCCACAATGCTGGAAACCTACAAAGTGTGCCAGAAGCAGAGAAACTGCCCCGGTGTATCCAGCTCGCTCAGAGTCAATACATTATTCTTCCCTCTCCAACACCCCAGTGCAGGGGCAGTGAGCTAATTTTTGTCAATGAAGAGCACAAATAGAAATCGCAGCTTCAAGCTCTCTCTCATGGGACACAAAACACGACCTCAGCCTGTCACTCCCACTTCTGCACAGCCACACACCCCAAACACGTTCTTACAGTCAAGACAGTCAGGATCCCCAGCTTTCTCGTTCAAGAGAGGTGCCCTTTTCCACCGTGTCCCTGGAAGTACCGCAGGCTGTGTGAGCACACGCATCCCATACGTTACAAAGCTGAAGATAATGAGCGACCAACACCTGTGAAGGCTCAAGAAATACCTCAAACACAACTAAGACTATCACATCCTGCTCCTAGCTGTGTTCTTCCCTGCCATTGCTTCTGCTTTCGTGGGTGGAAAGGTGCATGTCTGAGTGAAGCCCCATGTAAGCACAGCCCACACCAGAGCGCCCAAACGCATTCCCGGGACACAGCGGCCCTGGCACACGAGCGTGCCCAGCCCAGCACTGCCAGGAGTACCCGGGCACACTCGGGGACACGGCGGGGGAGCCCAGGTAACGAAACCAGATAAGGGACAAACGCCAAGAACAGCAACCAGAGAGAACAGACAGGTTTTAAAGAAAACCTCCACTCCCGCCCCCCCCAGGGCCCGCGTCCCACCCGCGGCACACACAGCGAGCACCGGGCCCGGAAGGGCCTCACGGCGGGAAGCGGAGAGCGACTCCTTCAGCCCTCCCCACGGCCCCCCAGGCACAAGGAAGCTAAACAAGCCCCCGCAGCCCCACCGACACACCCCGGGCAGCCTCTCCAGGCCGCGGCTCCAGCCCCACGCGCGGCCATCGCCCCCGCTCCCAGGCCAGGCGGCGGCAGCGGACCCGTAAACAGCGAACAGGAACGCAGCAGAAACCCTTCCCAGAGCTTCACCCCCCCGCCAGCAAACAGATGCACCAGCGTATCCCTCTGGCTCATCCTCGTCGCCGGAACCCAGGAGACAGGCAGGATATGCCCGGCGCTTCCGCCCCGCGCACACGGCGCCGCGCGCGGCCGGGCCCCGGTACATAAATGGGGGCCGGCCCGGCTCCGCCCCCGGCGGCGCTCCGCATAAACGGGGCCGGGCTCCACCTCCCGCACTCGGTACCGTTCCGCGGGGGCGCTGGCTGTGCTTTCTCCCCGCTTCACCTCCCGCTCCGCTATTGAATGTGCCCGAACATAAACGTGTAACGCGCTCTCCTTGCAGTCCACAGACGGTGCTGGGCTGTGGGGAGTGATGTCATGGTTGTGTAAGGAGCCGAAATAAAAAGAGCGTCACTGGCCGCGAGGGTGCGGCGCCTCCGCCAGCGCTGCCGCGTAACCCCGAGCTCGGCGCTTCTTCCCCCTGCACCCCGTGAGGTGCTGGCTGTTCTCCGCTGTGTCCCTGCGGTACTCGCCTCTTCTTGGAGCACTCCTTGTATTTTCCCTTCCCTCCTAATGGATGGTATAAGCGGGTGTGAGTATGAGAAGGGTGGGTGCTCACAGGGTGGAGCTCTGCTCTGTAGTGCCAAATAAAAGAGCGAGAGAGCGATGGACAGAAACTGATATATAGAGGAAATTCCACCTGAGCCCGAGGAAGAGCTTTACTGTGTAAGTGACCAAGCCCTGGAACAGGTTGCCCACAGAGAGTGCAGAGTCTCCCTCGCTGGAGATACCCCAGAAGCACTGCCATGCACTCGTGTGCCTTGTGTTGTGGAATCGCCCTGCCCGGGTGGGGAGGTGACAGTGCTGTCCCCCTGCGGTCCCTCCCAATCTGACCTAATCCCTGATGTTCAGCTCTCCGGGGATTCCAGCCTGGTACAGCCGCTAGTGCCTCCGCTGAGAGAAGGGCACATCCAGTGACTGCAGGTAATGTGGGGAAAAGAGTTATGAAAAACAGCCCCAGTGCCCGCAGCATCCCCTGGCAGTGCTATTTGTGCGTGGTGGCTTTGGTTTCCTCTTGTTTTTGACTTTTAGGTTAAATCTTCTGCTACTGAGGCTATGCATCTCCCTGGAGAGGTGCCCACAGAGCGGCCCCTTGAGTGTGTTTCCAAAGTAAGTATCCTGACTAATTGAGAGACTTTCATCTTGATTATCCTCAAAAATATATGGGTAAGAGAAAATAAATAAGGCTAAACAGGCAACTATTTAACATCGTGTGTAAACTTGTTGTCAGAGTTGCTATTTTGAAAATCTGAGCACCTAAAAGTGGATAAATCACCAGTTAAAATATTTGTGGACATCCACAGGAAAATATTCCCAAGTGCAGCTGGAAGACAGAAATGTAAATTGAGATTTTGCAAGAGGGGTGGAATTTGAGGAGACTGGTTGGGAGAAGTGTGAGATGTGAAGACAACTGGGGGAGGAAGTTGTTATATTGAACTGAAAAACACAATGAACAAGTAAAAGTAGGACAATGATTTCTGCATTGTTACTCCTCAGAGCATGTAGTTGAGACTACTGAACAAATAACTGATAATTGTTCCAAAATAGAAAGTCAGGCACGACCTTCACAAGCCTGTAGTATATGTTCAAGAGATGTGTTAAATGTGAGAAAGGATCACGTGCATCTTGGCACAAAGTGCCACACAGAAAAGAGCAGATATATTCAGGTTAATTAAACCAGATAAATTATTTTGAGGGTACTGGAGAGCTCCACCCATGACTTTAAGTGGTACATACAAAATGGTCATATAACAAATGCTTAGTGTGAGGACACAAGTTTATTTTTTTCCAGTTCCCTCAGTAGCTTAAGAGGGAACAGAAGATGTGTTTTCTGCAGGCCGTGTGATGCCATCCACCGAGCACATGTCCCAGAAAACTCAAAAGAGGATTAAATAACAGACAAAGGCTGTGCTTTATTCTGTCTCTGTTATAGGTGAACACCCAATCTGGGAGCTTTTAGCTTCATCTGGCACTTCCACTGTGACAAATGAAAAAATGTAATCTGATTGTTTTCATGAATACTTATGGAATAGCTAGAATAAGTAGAGCTATTGGAACATTTTAGTTGCACAATGAGGTACATTGTAATTTTTAAAAATGGAAGCTTTTATAGAAACTTTAGCTATTCTGTTGAGACATGAAAATACATATATCAGTTTAGGCTTTTAAAATTTTTTTGAGTCAAAACCACTTTGATTCAAAGTTGTGTTGCAGTATTTCTTGAGAGCTGACTTAAATACTGCTTCCATTCTCCTTGCTAGGCTGAACTTTCTGGCTGGACTGCAGATCCCATAATGTTTGATGGATATGGATTCTTCCGGTATACTTCCTCTTCCACCCATCAGGAAGAGGTAAGTGTGGAGAGAAAATTCCCAGAATATAAGTAAGAGCATCTAAATTGCATGAGGTCACATTTTCAAAGGGTGCTATTCATCCCAGCCTTTCTAAGATTCTACCTTGTTTTCATAATTTTATTGAAAAACCTGAGTGACTCTCCTGCTTTGTAATTTTTTGTATTTGTATTTTTTTTGCCCCTTGATTCCTTAGAAATAGCAATTTAAAGAAGTATTTGTTTGGTTGGGTTTACTTGTCCTGTTCTACTTTGGTGTCATAGGTCTCAACAAAGTTCCAACAAGAAGGGAAAAAAATTAACAAAAAGTTAAACCCTTGTTTCTGTGTTTTCTAGATTTGTATTTTTCTCAAAACACAGTTTTGTGTATTTTGCCATGTGCTGCACTTGTTCTCTTGCAGTCTTTGGACAGAAAACACCCTTTCTTAAATTTCATCAATGGTTTTCTGTGTAAAAAATAGCAATAGAATACATTGGAATACCCGATGCAGCTGGTGGCTTGGTTTTGGTTTTTTTATTCCCTGTTCCTTTATAGCAGCCTAAGGTGGGATAATATGGTTTTCCTTTGCATTAGAATTTCTGCTGCCTTTTTTCAATTAGGTTCTAAAAATGACATTTGTCTTTCCATTCAAAACTACTGTGTTGGATTCGTGTTTTTATCATTGTGGTTATAATGAGCCTCTATTTTTCTAATATTTATATGGTCACATTTCTCAAGTTTAAAATATACAGGAAGTGATACATAAAGCCACATGGAGATGGAGATTTAGTGTAGTTATGGCTTGGTTTGCCCTGTAGTGTTCTTTAAACAAACACTTGCTATCCTCCACCAGTACCAAGATAAACCCTCTTAAAACAACAGAAAACAATCCCTCTGTGAAACAATATTTGTACTAAGCAACCTATTTAAAACTATTTAGCATTCTTGGATGCTCTGTTTATTTAAGCAATGCATTATTCCTTTTCCTGATGGAGTGCACAGGAATATATTTTCTCCCTTCAAGAAATGTGAAAACAATGTTTTAATTGGGGATTTTGATTCTGAACCATTTTAATCCACTTTTCTCTTTCTGTGAAATTTTCCTGCTGTGGAGCAATGTTGTTTATTGATATTGTGCAGTAATGGATGTATTACGTCCTCATGTGGACAGAGGGAAATTTGCATCCCCTGAGGACTTGAAAGGTAGATCCAACAATATTTTCAAGTTTATGTGAATGGAAAAAACAAATAAACCAACCCAAAACCAAATAAAACAAACAAAACACCACCCTCCCTTTCCTGTTGATGAAAAGAAAACTGGGGCTGAGGAGCAGAAGACAGTGACACAAAGCTCACCTTGGGCCCTGGCTCAGGGAATACCATGTGAATAAAGCAGCCTGTGGTGCTCCTGAGAGCTGGAGGCAGGATCTGGCCACTCTTTTAAGTCCTCATGAAGCACAACAAACATTATGAACTTGCTGCACCTGAGATGCTGAGTTGTGAGAAGGAAGAAACCAACCTCCCTTGGAAGTTGCTCAAAGCATGGGAAGAGCTGAGGTATGCTGCTTAGTTTTCTTTCTAGGAACTACCTTTATTGTCTTTATGCCTACTTCAAACAACCATCCCATTCACCATGCTCTTCTTTTGTCTCCAGACATCATGAAAACCTGGTGCTGTGTTAAGGTTTTCTTTAAGTGCATGTATTCAGGAATCATAATATGTGGAAAATAAAAAATTATGAATACATGTACTCAGAATTCAAACCTAGGAAGTTAATTTTTTATTCCAGTCTTCCTAATACTTCAAGAGCTTTTAGAAGAACTACTCAAAATTGTGACCACTTCTCTGTTTGAAGTGTTTATAGGAACTCAACCTTTATGATCTGAGAAATTGTCAGGGCACTTTTCTTTCGAGATTAAAGTTTATTTTCTTAAAATTAAACAAAGTCATATTTTGTGTAATTGCACTTGGATTTATGACACTCTCCAGTCTTCCTTTCAGAAGGAATACATTTGTAATGCACTGCACAGGGTGCAAGGTGGGAGTGGAGAAGGAATATGCATCCTGAAAGGCCCTGTGTTCGGGGCCTGAATGGCTATTCTGTTGCAGGGCCAGAGTTAATGGTGTTACAAAGTGTCTATGCTTCAGGAGCTATCCTAGGGGATTGAATATTGGGAGTATGTCCCAAAGAGGAAACGGCTAAAGGTAGCTGGTACTGCAGGGCCAGCCACAGATCAGATGAGACCTTGTTCACTGAGATAAAGCCCAAGGACTTAGCACCAACAAGGTGTGAGTGGGCTGTTACCCCAAGAGGGAAAACAGTGAGCTGCTCTCACAAGGTCAGACATTGCAATTTAAGGTAAAACTTTTGTGCCTTGAAAAAGGAGTAGTGAGTGGTTGACTAAGGCTTCCTTTTTTCATATTGTTTTCTATGTTCCATGGAAGGTGTTTTTAAAAGTAATTTGATCCAACTTTTGTAAATGGGTGAAGTACAGCTTGTTAAACAGTGAGCATTATTTTCCTGGTATGTCTGGCTTAGAAATGAGACTTGAGCTCATGCTTATTAATGACACTGAGGAATTGAACTGCTTCATTACTGCTAATGAATACCTGGCAGAAGGGTTACATTTAGATTTAAGGTAAGCCTTTGGGAAGAAACTGGAAGGGTTTCTTTAGTACATGGTATTGAGAGGATGGTTGATGGATTTTTTTCCCTTTAAATACCGTTTTCCTTGTGTTTGATCTAGTTTAGTTCCATAAATTGTTTCGTTCAAAACAGAGGAGACAGTGGTTATGCTTTCACACAGTATTCTTTGTGTCTGCTAGTATGTTCACAGAGCTTTTTAATGAAAGGGAAAGAATTTTAGACATATAAACTCTAAGTCCTACGTTGTCCTATAAGTAACTTGCCTTTTGACTTGTGCAAATCAGACTCAAGTGGTAAATGCCTTTGCAAATGATGAGATTTGGGTTTTGTTGCAAGAGTTGGGCACATTTTAAGTTGTGAATCTGGGATCATGTGAAGATATTACAAGGAATGGTTTTTAGCTCATAAAGTGTAGTGATTCTGAAAGTGAACAAAACCAGTGTGTGCTGCTCTTCTGAAATGGTAGAAGTGAATTTGTGTAATGCTGTAAAGTACAATAAGCTCTACTCCGTCCTAGCAAAAGCTGACAAAATTTGTGAGATGGAAAAAGTGTTGTGATTTTATTAACACACTTCTATCAATCTGTTTAATAATATATTTTAACTCCACTTCATAAATCGGGAAGTAGAATGAGATAAGACAAATGTTTAACCAAAGCTATTGGATAGATCAGTGGCAGATTTAGAAATAACCTTTGATCAAGAAAGCCATTTGGGAGGATGTGCAGAACAACTGCCCAACAACTACACCCTACTGTGTGTCGGCTGCCTTTTACTGAGGATGCAGTAGCCTTTGTTCCTTGAGGACCGATTAAACCTTTGTAATACACATTTGTAACTATTGCTCAGTTCCTCGTTTATCTGAAGTTTGCAGCTTACAGAGTATCTTTGGAAATCTTCAGAAGGTAAAGCAGAAGAGGACAGGGAAAAAAGGATAGTAAGTAGGAAAATAAGAAGAGGGGAGCAGCTAATCTTTAAAAAAGGTGTGGGGATATCAACAGCATGAAAATAAGAACTGGGACAGTAGTACTATATGTAAGACTGAGGAAGAACAGGAGGCAGGGGAATTTGCAAGCAAGGAGTGGTGACAGGATAAGTCATATCAATATCTTGAGGTGCTTGTTAGGGAAAATATAAACCCTATGTGTGGAAAAAAGGGTTTTACCATCAGGAGCATGCAGATGCTGCAGAGAAAAGGAAATACGTAATTGATTCTGTTGTGCTGGGCTGTCAGGAGGGCTGAGAGGAGCACTTTTGCATAACTTAAGCTGTCAGTATTTAAGACAGGTTTATTCAAACTGGACCAGGTACACAGAAGAGCCATTCAGATGATGTGGAAAAATGGATGACTTATCTTGTCAGGGAACACTTAAAGTATTTGGCTTGTTTAGACTGGATAAATGAAGATAAGACCTGACTGCTACCAAAAATCTGTCAAGGGAATAAACTACAGAGACTAGAGAAGTACTACATAAGCTAAAGGTCAATACTGGCAGAGTCGCCAGAGGTTGTGAATAAATTCAGGGAGAGAAAAAAAGTGAGAGACTCTAATGTGGTTTTCTACAGCACCTGGAGTGTAGAATGAAAGATTTCAAGTATTGCAGGTACCATATGCTCATTTGAGTCTCAAATTGTGAGAAGACGGGTGGGTTACATTGTCAAGGCATCCCTACTTTGAAAGGTGTGAATCCAGCTTCCAGTTCTGCTTAAGTCTATCATTGATGCAAGGGCTTCTGTCCTTAGCTTACATGGAGGCAGGTGTGTAAACAATGCCCCATGATTCTGAAATAAGTTTCATATATGAAATAACTTATTAATATATGAATAAGTTTCATATGATATGAAAAATTTCAAATATTTGAGAAATTTACTCCTAAATGAAGCAAAACTTCTACATTTTTTTAATCAAAAAGCAGAAGCAAGTGTAACTCTTCTAGAAAAGGTGAATGTGTGAGTGCACAAGTTTTGCCAAGTTGGAGTGACCAAACCTGTTATGTTTAGAGGAAGAGGCTGGGTCCCAGTGGAAAGGAAGGGTCACAGCAGCACATGGCGGTACCTAGGGTATGTTTGCCTTTGGCATTTTATGTAAGCAGCCTGTTTTAGACAGCTGAGCAAACCCAGCCATCTCAGATGTTCATGAAGTCAGAGAAGTGTTTTCAGTCCACTAGCAGTTGCCTGGGGAGTCAGTCACTTTGCTGCTCTTACTGCTCTCACTTGATGAATATGGTTTAATAATTAATTTACATCTGGAGATGTTACTTCTCGAGCTTGTCTAAGCCTGGACGAGGAATTTGCTGACTCAGGTGTACATTAGGGACATAAACTTTGTTATTGCTAATGAACCTGCTAAAGAAATATTGCCCAGAGGCTTTGCTGTTTTGCAAGAGATAATGCATCTGAAGTTTTGGGGTTGAGCTGTGCAGTATGGTTTATTTCCCAGATACTATGCTTATGAGACAAAGCTCAGTTAGAACCTCTGTTTTGAAGTGTGGAACCCACAGCTAGAGGGAAAACTGTTGCATCAGCTGCCGCCATAAACACGGCATGCTGAATATTGTTAACAGGTGGTTTATCCTTGTAAGGCAAATATTATTTCAAATTGAAGTCTTCATTATTTCTTGTAGGCTATGGGAATGTCTCGCCACGTTCCAAACTCCTCTGACACTCTCATTTACTTCCAGAAATGGTAGGGCAACAAAGTTTGTTTTGATTTTTTAAAAGGGTTGGATTGTAATTGATCTTCTGCCTCTGAACAACCTGTGGAATTGATTCTTTGGCCTAAAAAAGGCTCTTTAAGAATTGGAAATGACTTACTTATGATGTAAGCAATGCCAATTTAAAAGATGTTTAACAAAACAGAAAACTTACAAGTTGACCTATTTTAGTCAAGACTTTATGAAATACTGATTCACTTGACAATGTCGTGTCAAAAAAGTATGTGTGCAAGCTTGATCCTTCTTAAGTTCCTTTGCAAGTCTCCAGCACACCCAGATGCTGGGGTTGTGATGTTTAACTGCCATAGTGCTGAAGTTGCCTCAGTTGCAATGGCACAACCACACTAGTTTGAATCAATCACAGGCACAGTTGTCAGACACCATCCCTGAAGATACAGTGCATTAGGAAAACCATTAAAAAAAACAAGGACAGAGAAGGATGAGGAATTAGTGAAATTAAATTCCATCTTATGCTTGTGGGAATACTTTCTTTTTATCAGGTGAAGCAATAAACAATCCCCCCTGCTTTGTTAAAGAACAAAGGACAATGGGACTGGTTGTAAAGACTGTACATGAGCAATAAAGCTCTAGGAATTTTTGCACGTATAGGAAACAGTACTACACATCCTTCTGACCTCTTTAGTTTCACTTGTTTGCCTTTCCTTAATTTGTGTCTTTGGGATGCAGAGACCATGTACTTAAAGGAAAGACAAGGATTTATATAGCAGCAAAATGATACTTATTTTAAAATGTTATTTTTCTTTGTATTAATTCAGATATCAGTGTCCTAAAAGCAGATATTCACACAGCTTTATTTCCTCTGATTCAGATATAGGAAGCAAAAAAGCATCTAAAAATTTCCTCAGATTTAATTAGGCAGTAGTTATGCCTCATGTATTTTAAGGCTTTATATCAGGAATTATCAGGAGGAGGTGAAATAGCAGCTGCCTTATTGCCGTGCTTGAAATGATGGGTTCCTCCTGAGTGCCAGTGGTGACATACATTCCGTACCTCACCATTTCCCAGCAGGACAGTCTGTCTGAAGAGGTATCTGGAAGATAGTAGGTGTGGGGTTTTGTGAAAATATTCCACATAAACGTGACCTCTAGGCTTTGGGCTGTTTTGTGGTATTGAAGTAGCATCCAGCACTCAAACAGTGTAAAGAACAGAGCCCTGCACCACTAAAACTGCAAGTCATCTCTGCCTCCGTGGAGCTGTGCCTCAATTATCTCTCTTCTAGGTATGAGTAATACACCAGAAAGGAGCTTAGTACCAGCAGTCCCTGAGAAATCTGTTAGTGAGTTATAGAAAGAAGTCTTTAATTAAAAGATTCACTCCATCTCCTGGTCAGAGAAGCTCAAGGTAGGACCTTATCTATACAGGTAAGAACTCAATAAGACTGGCTTGTTCTGAGCACCACTCACAATGCATTGGTAGGGGACTTACTGTAACGACACTGCATTGTTCTTATCAATGTAGGGCCTGTTGTTTAGCAACTTCTGAAAATTCGTTGACCCTTTCATGGGACCAATATACATTTTATTGTCACATCATCTTATCCAAATGCTAGAGATGTTTGTGTGTAAATCTGGAGGGAGGAAAAACCTTTTTTCATATTTAATGGGCTTTCAGCAAATACGTAATAAAAACATGAGGGAGAAAAATCTCCTTACACTTGTGCAGATCTGATTTAAACTCTGCGTTAACAGATAGGAGATTGTGAGTAGAAGCTCTATTTATTCATGGCCTTTTGATATTTTTGGCATTGATTCATTGGCAAAGAGAAAAAATAGTGTACTAAAACTACTTTTCTGAAGTTCAGACAGACCTACATCCCACAGGGCCCTGTTAATGATTTGTTGTTATAGAAGAATTTTGTTGTAGTTGACTAACTCCAGAATAATTGAACAGTGCAGACATAGCATCCCAGGCTGAAGACATATGGTTTCTACAGATGAATTTTTTGTCTAAGTTTTGGAAACTATAATAATTCCTTTCTTTATTTTTGCAAGCCTTTTGTTTTCAGAAAAGTTTATGTACTTTTAAAATTATTGTTTTATTTTTGGTAAAGAGCTCTATGAGAACATCTTGCCCCCTAGTGTTCAGAGAAGCAAGACTGAGCTCAGGCTTTGCAAGAGCTGTTAAAAATATTAAAAGCCATCTGCAGTATTTAAACACTGAAAATTCAGCTGCCTAAACCATCACCCTTTGTGAGCTGCAATTCAAGGACCGGTGGGCTGAGGGAATTAATGAGTTTTGAAAAATGTTCTAAATACAATGTGAATCATGAAAATCATTCTGAAGTGTCCAAGCAAAGTGCTTCAGTATTCATAATATAGTCGGCCCTCTTGCACTTCGTGCCCCCTATATTGCGGCTTCCTGTCTTAGTGGCATGATTTTTTAGCGATGAAGGAGGCTCCTTCTTGCAACTGTGCATGCGTGACCTGCCGCTGCCACTGGCACTGGTGGTGGCTGAGCCAGCAGCTTGGCTCCCTGTGGCATTCCGGCTGCTTAAACAAGTCCAAGACATGAGTTGCTGTACTGCTGGCAAGCTGTCCTCTCACGTCCCCCCTCTGTAGGGCCATGCCAGCACAGAGACAGAAGTTGTGCCGAGAGAGCTTTCCATAAACTGGGAGGTTGTTTCTTTTCTGCCCAACTGAACAGCAGCCGGTGTGTGCAAAGGCAAGGGAAGGTGGAGCTCTGCCGAGGCATGAAGTGGTTGCAGGGGAGCACATATGAAGTAATTTTTCCAATCCTGGCAGCTTGTTTGCTGTGCTAGCTGTCTGCCTTTCCAAGATCTATACAGGCGGTTTATTAGTACAGTGGAACTTGTCAAAAAGACTGCTCGGGCTTCTCTCGCAGGAAGGAGATTGTTTGCTTAAACCTCTCAGGACAGGTTGTGATGTGCCATGGAGGGCACTAACCACAGGGGGGCAGGGCAGGCAAGCTTTAGTTACCGAGAAATACGTACTTCAAAATGCCAAGTGTGTCTGCAATTACCACATCCTAAAAACACAAAAGGTTGCCCCTTTTCCTGTTGAAAGAGAATTTTGCCTGTACAATTCAGAAAGACACAGAAAAAGGTGGTTATATAAACAAGTGGTCAGAGGTCCACTGAGGCAGTGAGAGATGGGGTGGGATGCCCGACTTTTTCCTGAGCAGAGCTGAACTGTAACTGGTGTGAGGAGGAAGTGTTAAGAGATGAAGCAATATTGATGTACACTGTGGTTTTTAGGAGACCACAAAAGCAGCCCCATTCAGTTTTTCCATGCCATGACCTTCAAAAAACACTAGATACGTGTTTGCATACAAGGGTAGACAATCACAAAGGGAGCTGTGGTCTGGGAGGGTTCTTCCCTGGCATTTTTTTCTTGTTTTTTTTTTTGTGTCCCCAAACTCTCAGCTTAGTAGGATTGAAGAAAACTGCAACATTCCCCTCACACATCATACAAATAACTACTTTTAGAAGGTACAGTTTCTTATAGTTTCCTCTTAGCTAAGTTAGTTGTAGTCTTGGTGTTTCTAGTTTTAAATTAAACACAGGCCAAGATCTGCAGCACATTCTCATCATGACAGTAAATCAGGTGCCATTAAAAAAGCAGCTTCTTCCAGAGCAGCCTCTCTGTCTCTTTTGAAATGACATCTCTATTTAACATTTTTGAGGGTGGTTCTGTGACACAAGGGTTTTTCACTTGCAAACAAACAAGAATTGGAGAGAATTTGAGGGGGGTCTTCATCTACCTTAGTTTCCCTTGTAATATGTCTGTTGGACTGAGCATGTGTTTGCCAGAGGGATGTTGTTTCTGGGAATTAGTGCTGGTGGTTGTGACAGGAACTTCTGCCTACATTAATGCCATTGGAATTAGTTGTTAATTTTTTCCCCAGACTTTAGATACAGGGGGCTTGAGTTGTGGTACTTGGAGTAGCTTAGATTTTTAATTGTCTATCTAGTTCATATTATACATCTAACTTAATTTTGCTCACACTGAGTGGTGGGAAGAAAATAAACTGTTCATATGAGAGAATTCTATGCAGCTTCAAGCAACAAGACAGGATAGGTTGCACAACTAGAAATCAAATTTTGATATACCAGAGGACTAAAGGAATTGCTTAGTTAAGTTTTGCTTATGTGCTCATTAGTGTTCAGCATTTTGCTCTAGGAACACTAACAACTTTTCTCAGGCACAGTGGACTAGGGAGGTGTTACCTAAGGATTGCAGTACCACCATCCTCCAAGTCTGCTGCTGTGTTAAACTCAGTGTTAAGGGAGCTTTCCACAACAGCTGGATAATTGGTACAATTCCTTAAACATGGTGTTTGGACTCACAGCTTCAGGTCTTTCTGATCTTGTAAGACGATTCATGGCAGAGATCTAAGCTGAGTGACCAAGGTGATAGGATTGGGTTTAAATCCAAGGAATTTCACTTTCTATATCTTTTTTTCTGAAGTTGGCAGCTGATCTTCATTCACAGATTTTTAGAAACCTTGGAAGTAGTATGAATCCTCCAAAGCACGTAAGAAAACACACCAAAGGCCAAACTAACAAAAACAAATTAAAAATTGCTGCCTAAAACCTACTGTCTTTGAAGATGACTATGGTGGTCAAAAAAATTCACTTCTCAGAAGCTGAAGGAAGTTCTTGCAGACACTGATGGGTAAGTTTTTCAATATGTTTACAGTAAATAGTAATTTTAAGCCTCACTATGCTGCATCATTTAGTTCTAGATTTGCTTCTTTATAGCTACTTTTACTTAGAGCATTGAGCACAAAAGAATTGTTTTGTAAATAATATTTATTTTACAATGAAATGACAGTGTATTATGGAGGGCCTGTGCAATCCATTCACCCCAGCACATTACTAGAAATGTGACGTGTTCACAGGGTCCCTGCTCTCTCAAAGAAAGAGGAAAGGAACTTCACAGGGCCTTTTCTGTTTCACTTTTCACTTCTCTACTCTCATTGCTGCTCAGCTTTAGAACAATTTTCTCAAATTGTGAGTTCCTGTTTTCTGCTCTGTTGACCCTTTGAGAGGCTACAACATAACACAACTGTCATTTATGCTCGTGTCCTGCTTATAGTACTGGGACCTTTCAAGTTCAATATTCACATTTGCCTGAAGTCATTACTGTGTCTGCTAAGCAGTGAATAATGAGGTTGCCAATAGAGCACCACTTATTTCGTGAGGAAAATCTGCATTGACAGTTAGCTCAGAGTCTATTTTGAATTTTTCAGGCTATTGATCTACTTTCTGAAGTGCACCTCAGACCTAGTGTGCCTTGACCTGATCATAATTTTTAGTCCTTCATTTGCCATGAATTAAAGGATCATTTCCAGTAAACCCCTGGATTGTTGCCTAATTTGCTGGAAAGTACTGGAACTGCTGTTTGCAGAAAGACATTTGGACTCCTATCTGTAAAGCAAAGGCATAGGGCCAAATATTGACTTCATTTTGCACCCTGGTAAGTCCAATGCAATTATTGTAATTGTAGTAGGGCTCCTCGCTCATCATCTTCTCTATGTGTGGAATTTGCAGAATATTTTTGAGGAGTAGTAACAATTTCCTATGAAAGAATCTCCAGGAGAGAGTTAAAGTGGAAAATCTTACATGCTTTCCCTGGATTGGTCAGTGGAAAGACAGGAAAATCGAGTAAGTTATTGCTTGACCACTGGTAAGTGATGCCATAAGTTCTATGCTGTGTAGCAGGTCTCAGAATCTAGAGAAATATTATCAGAGTTAAGTCTATTTTTAGCAAAGAGGCTTTTTCTTCATCCTCATTAGAGTCTTAATTCCAAGAAATAAAGTGTCTACTCAGAGAATGAGAGGAAAAGGGAGAGTTTCAGGAATATAGTTGGGATATTACAAAGCACTACACCTCAGCTGAACAGTGATGACAGTGTAGATCCTTAGCTGTATTTTCGAGTGCATATAAGGTAAATAACTTTAAGCTTCTTGAAGAGAAACAGAGTGCCAGTGCAGCGAGCACTGAGACGTCAATGCACACATTAGAATTCAAAGCACTCCTGTGTGTCCTCTATCCCCCCAAGAGCAGGCCACAGATGGCTTGTAAAATGTACCTTCACATTTGGAATATGAATTTAGAGCTGCCAGCTGATGTCCCATTTCCCACTGCTGGCTGCGGAGTCTGATTGGTGGAGATCAGACAATATTATAGCATCAAATTGTCTGATACACCTCCACCACATGCTTGTTCTTCAAAAAATGCCCTCAAATGCTGTGATGTAAAAGCACCATCACATACTCCTTGGGCTAAATCGTTGTAGGTGGTGAGCATGGGTAAGGGAGACCAACTTGAAGGGTTTTGTTTTCCTTGTCAGAAACACTATGTATTTTAATTACATCTCCTGTGGCCAAGTAGCATTTAGAATGCTGACTTTAAACAAATATACTAATTGAGGGTTTTAAAGTAATGCTTATAGGTCTATTTTGGCTTGCTTCCTGACATTGAAATGTAGGTTTTGCTCTGATAATGTTTCCAAGTTTTGTTCTAAATCCATGAAAGCTTGTAAAGTTCAGAAATGCTTCAGCTAGCTCTAGAAATCTGGAGGCCCCTAGAACCAGATTAGCAGCCTAAATTCGCATCACTGCCAATGGATGAAATAGTCATCATATGTTAGAAAAAATTAGAAAAATTCAGCTTGAGGGACTGGACACAGAAATTTAGTCTCTCTCATAACAGGAAGAAGAAAGAATAAAACAAAGAAAACCCAGCTATTTACATATGACATGGCAGTGTGCTAAGGGGAAGGGCTTGCCTTAGGAAGGGAGCTCTGCTGATGGGGAAAGAAGCACCCAGAGGAGCAGAAGAGCTTTCACTGTTCCCATCTGTCATAGGAACCAACCTAGCCAAACCCAACTTGTCCTTCTGCTGTCCTGGCAGCAGCACAGAGGGAGAGGATAAAGCTGCCCTAAAAGTACCTCTGTTGTAGCTCAGCCCAGCCTGGAATAAGAGTGAATAAGAGTGAAGTAACCTGGTGAGGGTTGGTCCCTTCTCTCCGGCTACCAGTGACAGAACGAGAGGACACAGTCTTAAGCTATGTCAAGGGAGATTTAGACTGGATATTAGGAAGAACTTCTTCACAGAGAGGGTAGGCTCTCAGTGGAATGGGCTGTCCAGGGAGGTGATGGAGGTCTTTAAGCAAAGATTGGATGACATACTTAGTGGCATGATCTAGATAATAGGATGGTGTGTTGTTAACAGGATGGCAATAGGTGTGTCCTACCAGGTGATAGGTTGGACACAATGATGTCTATGGTCTTTTCCAACCTTACTAATTCTGTATGATTCTGTTTTATAAGATTTATGAGATGAAAAGCATTTCAAACAACACTGACAAAAAATTACAGAAAAAGCCTTGTTTGTATAGGCAATAAAATGGGCCACACAAAGCCTCTGATTTCCTCTGTGTGCTTTATGCCTGCCCTGAACAGCCTCAATCTGCATCAGACACCTGGCTGTGCCTGGGTACCTCCCAGATCCTAATGTCAGTCTGAAACCCCCAGAGTGGCTCACATGGAGTCCTGGCTGCTGTCTTCTCATTTCATAGTGATGGGCAGTTGTAACCTATCTGAATATAGTTATATTTTCTAGGTGTGGTTCAATCTAAGAGGATTTTTTTCTTTTGGAAAAAACATTCGGCTAGAGTTGTATAAGGAAGAAGACTTGTCATCTCTAGACATCAAGTGGACCTCAGCTTTTATCAGACAATCTCATCTATTTCAATAGGCACAGAAGTCAGTGACTGTTAATGTTAGAGTTACTATTTCATTGCTGGCTGTATGTATTATTAAACTCCACCTTTAGCTAGGCGGTTCCTTGTGCTCTGGAGCTGAAAAGAGAGAGGCTTCTGAAAATCCCAAACTAGCAAACTAACTTTGTTTGTGCTTTGTGTGTTAGAAATTTCTGATAATTTTCAGATCTACTGTTTTAAGGGAAGCATTGTGTGTGGATCCATCTGCCAATGCCTATCTCTGCACTCCTGGTCATCTAAAGCCTGTGTTCTGTACAATCACAGCATTTACACTTGCTGTCTTTATTTTCTCTCCGCGCCATCCCCTTCTCATCCTCTGTCCCCAAAATGCATGCAAATGCCAGTTGAAATGAAGAATAGTAAAGAGGCAGGAGTAATTTCTACACATGCTGTTACATTATTGTGGTGTGGAATCCAAGAAGATTAAGACAATGCTGCTACAACCTATACTTGCTGTAGGCAGCAAAGTTTAAACAAAATGAGACGTATGGTCTGGATGGGCTGAGCCATAGAAACACGTTTTGTAAAATCAAGGCATTTTTGGGATACAAACTAAAATGCTGCATCTGGCAGTTAGGAAAATTAGAAGAGTAGTGGAGGTCTGGAAAAACGCCAGTTTGATGGTCACATTCTTTACTGCTTTCATTATGCTGCTGTTATGGAGAAGGGAGCATGGTTGTGCTTAGTACTTCTTTACCAACTGAGATCCAGCTGGGAAAGTGCAATCAGTGCTTGCATGAATGAGAGGTAAAGATTCTGGGATTCATGCATGTCCTATATGTTAACTGCTGAAGGTCTAAACTTCCACCTCTTTAAGTTA
>WEKX01012727.1:0-16456 GCA_013390025.1 Pitta sordida
CTGCCTGCTTAAACACACACAACCCCCATTCCATCTCTGCCAAGGTGTGCTTGGAGTTGCTTTTTTTCCTTCTCTTTTTTTCTGGCAATGCAAACCTNTCTGAAGTGAGATGAATATGCACACATTTCCAAGTTAGAGGTTGATTTTATCCACAGAAATGGAAAGGAGAAACTGAAGGAAACGTGTATGTATATTAACAAAGATACAGCTGGTTATCATAATTGCTAATAAATTAATTGGTTTTTTTAGAGAAAAGTAACTTTTCTCCTGTTTTGTTTTGTTTTCTGTAAATACCCCAAACCATCTTGCTGTCTTTTATGCCTTAGTACTAGAGCATAAATAGTAAAGCCTATCTAAAAATCCCACCAGAAAAGGCCCTTCTCATTCTGGCATCTTCAACATCTGTGAGAAACAAAAATAAAACACAAAAATTAGACCCTGCTAAACCTGGCTCTGCAGGGAGGATTTTACTAATATGTGAATAAATAAAACCATTTGTCCTGATGGACACATGCTGACTGTGCAGAGGAGGTTGGGGTTGCTTCCCACCCCCACTCAAGATGGTTCCGTTAGAGTAAGGTTTTCTGTTTACCATTTTGTTAATGTTTCTTAAAAAAAAAAAAAAAAGCGACACATAGAAAGCAACCTTAAAAAAATAAATCGGGGAAGCAAATGAGAAAATAATATATTTATATTTATAATGTTTTCATAAATAAGCCATCAGATGTTTTTCCATATATATATTCTCTGGAAATACTTTAATTCCCAAGAAAAAGCCATCAGTGTCCCTTTTTCATATTTATAACAGATTTTTCATGCTACACATGACTTGTAGTGTCATCTGTTATAAAATTTGTCTGACACTTTCTTTTCAAAACATTTTTATTAGTTATATGTAATTTCATAAAAATATAACAGTATGCCCGGTGTACTCGTTTTTTAAATGAAGCGATACTGCAAGTCTATTTTTAATTAAACAAATGGCTTTACTCCCTGTTCCTTTTTAGCTCTCCTCAACCCATTCTGGTCAGTCTCTTCTCACCTTCTTAATGATGTAATTTCAGGGAAAAGCCTTGTCCAAAGGTCCTATGCCAGGTTTTCAGGGGAGGTTTAATCTTAATGTTAGGAAACGGTTTTTCACAGAGAGAGTGATTGCATATTGAAATGGGCTGCCCAGGGAGGTGGTGGAGTCATCATCCCTGGAGGTGTTTAAGAGAAGACTGGACGAGGAGCTTAGTGACATGGTCTAGCTGGGGGGTGTGGGGCTGGATGATCCTGGGCCCCTTCCGGCTCGGAGTGGCCTGCTAGACTGTGAGGGATCTAGGCTGGTGTTACCGCTCTGCGATGTGCTCTCGGTCTCTGTACGGGTGTCAGATGGTGAGTTGGAATAGATGATCCTTGTGGGTCCCTTCCAACTCATAATATTCTGTGTGTGATTCTGTGTGTGCATGATCTATAGTCTAACATTTTCAGTTCGTATTGGATAACAAGAAGAACACTAGAATGAAAAAGTTGTCAAGGAGAATGTTATGGAACTATTTAAAAATATTGCTTGAAACTTTTTTCCTGTGTTTCACTTTTTTTGGAATACAAGATATCTCAGTTTGAGAAAACTAGGAGGGGCATAGATCTTGGAAAGAAGTCTGCTTCTGTGAATTCAATACCACTTGTTTTTCCAATACAGAGAGAGACCAAATATGCCCAAATGTAAATGAAAAAATACCAAGAAGAATGCCAATGACAATACAGAGAATACTGGATTAAACCAATAGATGAGGAGAAACCCTCCCTTGATACGTGTAAATTAGACACACTAAGCTCCATCTTCATACATCAAATAATCTGTATTTATTATTCCCAAAGAAACTTCTGTGTATACCAAGTATGACTCAGATTTTTTTAGGTGCACTTGAAAGCAGTGCAGGAGAGAGCTGTACTAAGTTTATAGTAGAAAATAATGTAACTTGCTAGTAGCAGGTAAGCAAATCAGCCTTTCTGAGGACAAGTGCACATGATTACTTCAGAATTACCTATTTTTGTTGTGTAGCCTTAATGTTCATTAGCTGTTAAGGACCACAGAGGGATGTCAGTCATCTGACTTGAAACAGACACTTTATGAGTGTATGAGCTCTCTCTGATTACCTTAAAATCACCTGTCTTTTGTTGACTCTAGGATCAAATGCAAGAGTATTTGACTCTACAAAATGTAGGAACTTTCTTTAGAAGGACTGGCTCACTAAGCTCTTTGGGATAGTTGAAATTTGTATGGAAAAATTGTATTGGCTAGATTTTACATCTGAAATGGTGTAAAAAGATCTTGCAGATTAAGTCAGAAATGTAGCCTAAAAGTTTTAATCTATCTTTTTGATTTATAAATTTAATTTCCTAATTCTTACTTGGAGAAAATACCGAAAATTGAGGTCACATGAGACAGAGGAAATGCTAAGTTTAACTGAACTCTAAACTATAGATAGATGCTAAAAATATGAATCAAATGCTTGCAAATGCCAGGTAGAATTTAGCAAGTGAACAGAAAACAACTCAAAGGATCAGAAAAAAACCCAAACCCTGTGAAGACTTAATTTTATCTCTCCCCAATTAACAAGCAAATTACATCTATACTCATAGAGAAAGAGGAAAAAAACCCAATACAGTTGGGTCTCCTATACCACGGAACTGCAGTCTTATTCATCTCCCACGAAGCCTGCCTTCTGCATTGATTGGCAACTCATAAATACGTAAATTTACCCTGCACCCTCACACGGCCCCCCAGTGCTCCAGCACTGTTTTGGCACAGCCCTGCTGTGTGTCGGTGTTTGTGTTGGTGTTTCCCAGTGCCCACCCCACACCAGGAAAAACCCTTTTTCCACTCAGTCGAGGACAATGATGTGGGGGAGCCGCACGTGCCACAGTCAGGGTGTATCTCTGAGTGGATAGACATGGTCTCTCCATACTCAGGGTAGACGAGTATGTCTCAGAGAGATATTTGAAAAAGTCTCTGACACCATGTCTAACATGAGAGTGTGTAAATCTTTCAGAACTGCACGAAACTTCCTCTTTTAGAGTGGGGCAGGCTCCTGGCTGTGCCAGGAGCAGAGCCGCTGCGGCGCCTGCCCCGCCCACCCTGCCCAGCGTGGAGCTGCCACCACCGTGGCTGGGCTGGCAGTCCGCTGTGCCAGGAGTGGGGGATGCTGCCATTGTCATGTCTGCTGCATCAGGAGTGTGAGGGGATGTGTGTTGTGCTGGTTGATTTGCATATTCATGACTGCCAAATTGAATATTCATGCGTGTCATATTTTGCACGTGCAGTTGCAAAAAAGGGCCTCTTTAAACACTGAAAAATCATGCTAGCTAAGATGTGAAGCCGCAATATGGGGGGGCGCAAAGTGGAAGAGGGCTGATTGTGTTGCTTAGATTTCTGATCTAATCACTTAGCTACTCAGACATTTTTCTTCTGCTAAGGATAAATCTTTTGAAGATTTGAAAGAATAAAGCAGGAAACTGGCTTTAATTTTTCTTCCAAATTAATCTCCTATACTAGACTTCTTGACTATTATTCTGTCATTGACTACTTTCCCATAACTTCAGTGTTACAAAACTGAAAGCGTATTTACGGCACAATTTAAAAGGATCAAAACAAGGTGAAACTATTTTTCTGAAGTTGACCTTTGCAAAAAAAATGTAAATGTAATACCTCCAAGATCAAAAAAAAAGTAAACTCAGTTCCTCAACTGTTATCTTTTCATTACAATATCTCCAGACTAGGTCCAGGCTATAATTATTGGTACATATCTGTTATAGAAGTTCGACTAACAGCCTCACTTCTGAAGCAGCAGGAGGAAGGGTTGCTATGAAACTAATTACAGCTATCAGCAGTGATTCTGTTTTAAATGGTGTATGAATTAGTCAGTCTCCTAGAAGTACATACAAGTGAGTTTGCCATTAACAATGAACAGCTCTGTGAAAAGAACTCAATATAAATTTACTTAGTCCATTCTGGGATTAGGCAGACAACTCTACTCTTATTTAGTCTCTGAAGTAAATTCCAGTGAAAAACTTGGGAGGCTTTTCCCCAGCAAAGTGGATTTTACCACATACTTAGTGTCTCATTACCCTACAGTCCATATTCCAATTTCAATTACAGTAATGTAAGCTGTGAGTAACTTCATTGTGCTCACTGGAATTACCCTAGATTTACAACAGTGTTATCTGAGATTTACACCTCTATAAACTAATCTGAAATGTGACCACATGGTCCAGCTGGTAGTTAGCTTAATAGAAAAAATATAGATGCATAGAGAGTTGATATTTTTCATACTAATTTGGGATCTCCTCACAGCTCCTTCCTTACCCATTTATATTAATTTACTACACCAGAAACATGTCCAATTAATAAGAGAGGTAATTCAATAACTGTTAATGATAAGCAAAACATTTTCCTTGCCATGATACCTCCTCTTACATAATATTTGTCTCCCTGAAACGTTTGGTTCTATTCTAAACATTGTAAGGACAGTGGATGTTTGTTGTATATCGTGGCATCTTGTGTCTAAACTGCTGAAGTAACTGGATTTTTTTATATTGATGGCTGTACAAATCTGAGCTATGGATTAGAGCTGACCTAGCAGGGAAACCACAAACTATGTTTTCAAGGAACGAGTAGTGGAAAAGGACTGTAATATTAATTAAAATTGTCCCATGGGATTGTTAAATTGTCTCTTAGCCCCTCTAGATTTCATTAAAAATCTCATTCCTGTTTGGGATCTAGAATTTTCACAATTATAAGAACAACTAAGACAAACTACATTTCTTTTACATAAAATAAATTGCTTTTAAACCTTAAGGGAAATTAGATGTGTCCTCTATCTCTCTTCTTGCACTGCCCATTGTGGTTTTTGCAATTTTTTTTCATAGGAGAATTTCATGTAATAGAAGTTGCATAAGAAAAATCATGCAAATTATGATTACACTAAATTAAGCTGTTCTCAGCTCTATTAGTGAGCCAAGTCCAGGTGAGTTGCCTCCCCAAGGCTTCATTGTTCACTCTTCTAGGCACTAAAATAGCTGCTCCAGAGTCCTTACTGTGTATGAGAAAAGTTGCTGCAGCTCTCCTCAGTGAGGAACCTGACCAAAAGACTTTATAGCAAAAAAATTATTACACAGATGATAGAACTCTGTCTCTTCTCAGTCCAACAGAGTAAAACATCAGTTATGTGCCTGTAGACAAGTACTTTCCTAATCTTCATATGGTAAAAATGTCCTTTCTTAGAGATGGCAGTCATGACACCATATGGGAGTAATAATGTGTCAGACTATACATTCTGGTTTATGATACTTTTAACAATGTACTGCAAAGTAAAGAAGCAATGTGCACTGAAACCCAAACCTGCCTTGGGTATAAAAGTGGGTGGGAAAAGGCAAAATAAAAAAAGTCAATTTTAAAGGAAATGTGTAACAGGAAATGCAGATTACTTGTCATTACTTGACTGCTTGCACAGGTAAAAGAGGAGGTTTAATGCCACTATGTACTTTGATTTGTAGGAATATAATATTTTGTCTTGTCACTGAATAAATATAGTGTAAAGCAAGAAAACAAAATATTCATCAACTATAATTCCCTGAAATTTTGAATTTTGAATTTCTTTATTATTTCTTTCATAAAAGGAAGGAATTTAGAGAAATACAATGGAGTAAAGAAAGCTCTTTTCCTTTGGTGCTTCACATGGTACTATGAAGCATATTTTATTCTATGATCCTAGAGACTGTTAAGTAAGTTTGGATATCAACAAATTTATTTCTGATTTGTCTTATTATCAATAGAGTAATGAAAAAAACCCCAAATTTTTCTTTATCTCACACATATACATGTATGTACAAACCCACAAATACACCTTATTTAAGTGAGTTAAATTCTTAATCTTTCTTTATCTCCCCCGAGGTAAGCAATCTAGATGATAGAATGGAAGAATATTATTTTTTAACTTTTATACTTGCTGAAGAAAAAGCTAGAGACTGTAGATTTCAAGGATGGAAAATACATTTGAGTTATACTGTATTGTTGCGCAGTATTTTGATCTGGATTATCATTAGAGTGTTTGCATTACCACTTTTTTCATTATTGCTCTTTTTGACATTATTATTATTAATAATATTTTTTATCGTGGCACTTAGTTTTCAAGATCAGCTCTATCTACATATGTATGTATAGATATGAAGTGTTGGTTGGTTTTTTTCCCCGCACTAATTGTATATTTTTCAAAATTTCTAAAATGGCTACTTTCCAACTGCTTCAGAAAACAAGAGTTAGCAAGCACCTAATCAATATACTGTATTCAAATGCTTAGTCAGCTTGCATACTGTAAAGCTTCCACCAATTTCCAGAACTCAAAGTAAAACCTTGGTCCTGGCTATTCACTGGAAAACTGACAACTCTTCAAGGAAAATTGCAACTGAATTTAAACAAATGGGGCATAAAAAAGCAATTGCAGAAGTTACCAAGGGCTACATAGACACTCACAAGATATCTCTGGGATGTTGCAATTATGTTCAAATCAGTACTATGTCACCTCATGAAAATAAACAAAGTACACTTTGATTCTTGTACCTTAATCAGGTGGAAAAGAGTTGGTACTAGAAAAATAAAATTTGCCAGACAAATTATAGTTGTACTTACTCCTGTTTAGATGTCATGTCTGGAGTAAAATGTTTAATTTGCCTGCATAGCTTATGTTGGTTAGCCTGGTGGAATAAACTGCAGAAAAAAAATATAATGTTTTCTCTTTATTTAGTGGTTATAAGAATGCAAATTTTAGAAAAGAAAAATCATATAGGTTATATCAGAAAGTGTTTGTGTTACAGACATGCTACAAATACTTCCAAAGAACTTGAAAATAAAGTTTAAATATTATGATTTAAATTGCAATTTCCAGCATCCTTTATGTCTCTGTGTTATGGTTTAGGGGGTTTTCTGCTGCTCTGGCAGCGAGGGGGTTAACAGCTCAGTTCTTGCCTGCGTTCTCTCTGTGCTGCCATGGCCTTCAAGGTTATAGAAATAGAGGCGTCTCTGTGAATAACATACTTGGGAGAGAAAAAAAAGGTCAGTAGCAAGATGTAGTGTGCCGGCTCAGAACCTGTGTTGGGAGGNTCTTTACTTGTAGTTGCCTTGCTTTCTACCTGTGACCAGTTTTATTTTCCAGTTTTATTTTCTAGTTTTTCTCCTCCAGGAGAAGTTGTGGTGTATGCCTGGCATCCAGCCACGGTCAAACCACAACACTCTGGCTTTCTATTAGACATATTAATTTAATTTTATGATTGCTTTCTCCCCATTCCCACACAATTTTAACTGAATATTCCATAGATAATAAGGTGTTATTATTATACCTACCTTATGGGTAAGGAGCAGAGACTCAGCAGATATGATGGGTGGATTTATCATACAACACAGGTATCTAGTTGAGAAACACAGTGCAGACTTCAGATTAGGAGAATATGTATTTGTTTTTCCTTACATGTTTCAGGACCTTAAGTCTTAACATAATTTTCCAAGCATCCAAAAGGTATATCTTTTGACATGCCCAGAAGACTTCCAGAGCTTAAAGACTCAATAGATTACATTATGCTTAAGGCTCCTAAGGAACTCCAAACTTAATACAGTCACGCCTCTAGAATCAGGGGGTTTGGGTCTTATGAGGCTCCCGTGGAACATTAAGTCCATGAATTTGGGTCGGACATTAATATGGCAAATTATGGCCATAAATATGGCAACTTTGCAACCCTGCAAATCCCGAGGCCCCCTTAAGGCTAGGTGTAGGAATATTTTCCCTTTGTCTGCAGTGGCTAGCACAGGCAGGAGTGCTTTGTCTAAGGCTATGCATATCTGCACATGCACATATGCAGGTATGCGTTCTCAAGTCCAGCCTAGCTGCCTGTCCCTGTGTGTGAGCATGTCTGTGAGCAGCTGTGGAAGGTTTTATACAGACTTTCTCCATCGTTTAATGTTATTAAACCGCTGTTCCCACACTGTCAGCTGCAGGGGCAAGGAGCTGTATAGCTGTAGTGCTGGGATGGACACTAGAGAAAACAGAGCAGGGGCCCCAGTTAGGCTTAGAGTGACAAGGAGCGGATGTGACTTCGGAGCCACACTGGGTCTCAGTGCCCACCCAGAGCAGCCGAGGCAGCCAGCAGCCACCACTGAAACATCCCTGCTCGGGGCCCCATGTGCCCTGAGGCATGTCACAGCACTGTGTGTATAAGCCGTTCCCAATAGGGACCAGGCACAGAGACACACAGGAGTGGGGAAGGGACCGTGACATGTCTGAGGTGCCACAGGACTTAGAAATGCTACGTAACCTCCACAGCACTCATAAGGGAGTGATCTGTGGCTGTCCCCAGTGAGCAAGAGGCGCTGCCCGCCAGCCCTGTGGGGCCATACCAGTCCCACTGCACAGGGAGCACTGGCATTGCCCCTCCATGAAGCAGAGGCACTGTGCATGCATCGACCAGGAAGCATCACAACTCATTGAGGCAGATTTGTGGGAAAACAATCCGCAAGTCAATGAGATCGCAAATAAGACAGGGTGATGTACCAAGGTATGACTCTATTTATCTTCCTGTCTCATCTATGTACTTGGTCTAGTAGATGTTCCCAGAACAAGACTGATAAAACACATTGTGTGCAAGAAACAGCTGCCAGCTGTGGTGCCATCACTAACTCCAATAGGCAATGAGAGGAAAACTGTCATTCATACATGAGAAATTATGTTTAATTTCCTCTTCTCACTAGAAGAATTTAAATGAGTGCCTCTGAAACACTGGAATATGCAATAGCATGTAGAATAAAATACATTCAGATGTCCTTTCAAATCTAATTCAATTTGTACAGAATAATTTAAAAGAATAAAAGTAGCAAATTAGAGCATGAGTATAGGAACAATTTACTGGGATGGTTACTTTAATTAAGATACAGCATGCCAGGCCTGTTACAGAATAAGAACTCATGGCAGACCATGTGAATTTTCTGAGATTTTTCAGGTCTCAACATGTGTCATGTGGTTCTCTAGCATGCACTAAGACTCAGGTGCACTTTCACCAGAAAAAAAACCATGGGAAAGCAGTCACTTTGAACTTGAGTAAACTGATATAGCTGATCATCTCTACATATAATTGTCCTTCAGCACTGATAGTCAAAGCTCTAATTCCAATGGGGATAGAACTCACTTGAAAATCTAAACATGGGCTTTTAAAATGTCAGAATGTAAAGCTAAAAGAAAAAAAAAAAAAAAGCTAAAGAAAAAGAAGTGAGCTTGTGACTGCTATTTTTGCTGACAGTTTTAAAGAAAAATAAGTCCCTTTGACCTTGACAATTATCAGTCCCCTATCTGACTTTTCTCATTTTCTGTGTGTTTTGTCAGGTTTTACAAAATTTCGACATTAAGAAGATAAATTACAGTGAATATTATCAGGTGTCCCGCCGTACTTTCTGCAGTGCCCAGGGACTCCACTTACTTCTAGTATACTCAGTACAGAAATGGGCTATGCTAAGCATTTTATTGAATTTGTAGTCAAGGTGCCGGTGCAATAATCATCTGTGTAATTTGCCTTCTGGGACAAAATTTTTTAGCCAAATATTGTCTCTTCATGCTTTTATAATGCAACTGAGTAGTTTTGAATGAAACTGAAAATCTGGGGAAAATTTTATTCCTGAAATTCTACTTTTATAATTTCAATTTAAAAAATATTTTAAAGTAGTTCTCAAGGAAAAAATACTCAAAGGCAACCTTTCATTATTCCAGTTGGGGCGGGGGAAGAAACAGAAATTTTAAAACTGTTACTATAAAATTTTAAAAATAATAAACTGGAAAAATATATCCACTTCAATGTCCCCACCTGGCATGTGGGAGACCTGGGTTTGATTGCCACCAGGGAGACAGTGTTAAGAGTTGGACTCGATGATCCTTGTGGGTCCCTTCCAACTCAGAATATTCTGCGATTCTGTGATTCTGTAATGAGAGATGACTGAAATGCATATATTGGCCAATAACTCACTCAAAAAGCTTTAGTTATGTCTTAATCTCTCAAAATAAGATCAAAAGTATAAAGCAAATAAATAAATAAAAAAAGATCTACTGAGGGTCTGAAAAATCCTTAGCATTACCATCATGAAATACCTCTATATTTCATGTCATATGTACTTCTTTTAGATCATTTCCAGTACTGTACTTTTTCAGATAATTTCAATCTTTGTCCTAAAACTTTGACTTGTTATTTAATCCAGAGGTCATCTCCTGCTATATTTTGCTATATGCAATATATAAGCAGTGTTTTATGGTGTACTAATATCACTCTGGCTAGCAGCAGTACAGGTTTCAAATTACTGCAGACCATCTGAATTGAAGAAATGAACACGAAAACCTAGTTATGATTTTATAATCATAACTATATTTTAATTATCACAAAATATTTTAATGAAGAGGCAAATTCAAGGGTTATATAGTATCTATATAGTGATGTTTCTTACAGGGAGTTATCACTGTGGATGTAAACCAGTCTAGATAATTAACCAGGGATCACTGTCTCAGACAAACGGATTTGGCAGTGTTGACAAAAATGCTTCCTTCTTAAACTGATTTCTCTTACATATGAGAATTTAATCTGATGTTTACCTCAGTTTAACTGAGAACAATTCAGAATCAAGCTCTTCTCTTTTCTGTCAAAAGACAAATTACACTTATGTATTATATGTCTATTTAATTCAGAAGTGGATGATCAGGATTAGCTGCTGTCCTGAAACTGTTGGAAATTTCCCATAAAAGTACTTTATCAACCCAAATACCTAATAGATCTGAAGGCAGAATGACTTCCATTCCTCCTATACTGGGAGTTAAAAAAATTGCAGAATTGATTGGTCAGAATACTGGCACAAGGGCTATCTGAAAGAACAGAGAATATGAAAACATTTGTTTACAGCTGAAGTACAGGAATTAGTAAACAACTATGTACTGACTTCCTGAGCGGAAGGGAAATACATTGCTCCACTCTCCATGCTCTAGAAAGGTTGCCATTCACATACCTTATGAGAGGGCAAAACTTGTCAGTATGAGTCCCAGGCCACACTGGGTTTTGGAATAAAGTTGGGTCTACTGTCTGGGTAGGCATGAACTAACCACGAAGTTTCTCGAATGAGGGAATCTCTTACAGACTCAAAAAGAGAAAGTAGCTAGGGGAGATTGCAGCTGAGTGTATGTAAATCTCTTCTCTCAGGCTGACAACACCAGAACAAGAGGATGTTAGGAAGAGGTTTTTCACAGAGAGAGTGATCTCTCAGTGGAATGGTCTACCCGGGGAGGAGGTGGAGTCGCCATCCCTAGAGGTGTTTAAGAGAAGACTCAATATGGAGCTCAATGTCTTGGTCTAGATGGTGGGAGGCTTGGATGGATGGAGCGTGGTACCCGTGGTTCCATGCTTGCGGGCCTGATCCCTGGGTGGGCGTTCACTTTGGAGTTGGACTAGATGATCCCATGGGTCCCTTCCAACTCAGAATAACCTGTGAACATGTGAAGGTAATATGCAGATGATAGCTGCAGTTCCAAGGGCCTTATTTCTATATTGGTTTCACTAAATCTTTTACTGTTTTCTGGAACATTACTGGTTTTTGCGTTATTATTTCGTATTTATTTGATTGCAAAACCACGGTTGGTTTCATCTTCCACAGTGTGAAACTAACATTCCAGCTTCCACAGACATAAACTAGGCTCACACCTCTCTTGAGCTCATGACTATGTGAACTCTCTGTCACATTATGTAGCAAAACTACTGTGTAAGTCAGTATAGCTGGGATTCTTCTCACCTAACTTCTGCAATGTGATTAATCTGCTCTAGTTCGAATGCCAGCTTTAGGATAAGATGAATCATCTTGTAGTAGTGCTTGTTTTTCTTCACTGACTGCAAAAGAATGATAGATAACTGTCTGTACTTTGTGGATGACTAGTTGAGCTTCAGTAAAAGCTGTGGTCAAATAAAACACACACTGCCGTGGGTACACACCCTACTTTTTCAGTTGCTCATTCCTTGGCAAAAGTAAAGGCATCACCAATATAGTATCTAACTAGATTTTTGAGAGAGGTACTGGAAAAAAGGTAAAATTTAATAATAATAGTATATAAATCTTTGTGTGCAATAATGACTGAGCCTTTTTTTTTTTCCAGAAAGTTGTCAGCCTTAATAACTCAAAGCAAGCACTCAAAGTTCTGAAAGAGGATTAAAGGGAGTTGACATATTGCTTCAAATGTATATGTTTCTGATACATCATAAGCATTCAAATTGCAGTGACTACAACACACTTAATGCCTTACCATGGTATGCAATATGTATTAAGCTAGATCATTTGGGGTTTTGATTTAATCCATTCCAATTTAGGCATTGCCATGCTGTTTCCAATCTAGTTGAATTCCTTTAATCCATCACAATGTAATTCTGTTTTTCCTACTGTATTTTGACCTATAGTTAGACCTTACTGAAAGAATAAAATTTTAAGGGATTCAAGTATTCTCAATCAATTGACAGATTGCTATCACTTTCACAGTAATTTTCAATTCTTATGCATGAATCTCATGTCAGAGCATAAATATATGTATCACAAAAAATGTAATATAAAATCGTTGCTAGCAGAACACATGCATAATGGTTTTGAAATTTTGAATTGTATAGAAGTTGTTGCCTAGAGAAAAATGCTTTGTACATTGTGCATATAGATGTGCATATATACACATATATACACACATACACACCCGCATACAATAGTTTATATGACTAAATGAGGGAAAGAAACAGCGACATTTTCTATACATTACAAATAAATGTTTAATCTTAAGAATACTTTACTTGTTTGAGAATCAGATCCTTTCTGTTGTTCCTCATAAAACAAATTACCAGAAAGATTTTCTTTCACTACTGTTATTAACAGATAGACATTAATGACAGTTTAACTTTGCTTCAGCATAGCTCTTGGACTACAGCTGCTTACCAGGCAATCTAAGTACCACTTGAACGCTCAGTTTCAGATTGACCTTGTGGTAATTGAGGTTATGAAAAGGCTCTTGTTCTCTAAAATCTCAAATGAACACCTCTCCCTCTGGGAGGCAGCAGGATATTCAGCAATAGCAGCCCTGCTGAACTTGTGAGATTCTTTCTGCCACTCTGGTCAGTGTTGAGGTCAAGATGAGAAACAAATGTCTGTGATGGGGTATGAGGAATGTAATGGAGTAGCAAGTTAAGATGAAATTATCTAGACTTCAATTATTTTCCCTTAATCGTGCCCCATTCTGTCACCCCCAAAAGACCTGCTGAGTATTTGAAAATACGTTTTTAACATTTTTCTCACTTGTATTAAAAAGGAAAACTTTATGTTCTTATTCTTGATTTTGTTAACAATTTCTCTTAAAAAAAAAAGACAGAGGGAAGTAATGACAGGTTAAGATCTCATTTGTTTAAAGCACAGAACCATCTGGTGAATTTATCAATGACTTCACTTTGCAGCATCAGGCAGCATTTAAACAGTAATTAACATTACAGTCAGTGGGAATTAATGTTGAGTCTCTCAGAGAAAAAGGGGATAATTATACTAATCACAGGAAGTACACAACAATTATTGTTATAATTTTAAATCTCAAGCGAATTAGCTATGCTAGCCACTCTCCTTGGCAAAAGCTCACTGGCTTTGGTCATTAAATATAAGATTAAAATTAGTGATGGCAGAAGTTTAAGAAGGATGTTGAGCTGCTTGAGAGGGTCCAGAGAAGGGCGACAAGAATTGTGAAAGGACTGGAGAACCGTCCTTTGGGGAGAGGCTACGGGAACTGGGGTTGTTCAGTCTGGAGAAGAGGAGGCTCAGAGGCGTCCTAATTGCTGTTTACAACTACCTGAGGGGAGGTTGCCGCCAGGAGGGTGTGGATCTCTTCTCTCAGGCTGATGACACCAGAACGAGAGGACATGGCCTTAAGCTACGCCAGGGGAGGTTTAGACTGAATGTTAGGAAGAGTTTTTTCACAGAGAGAGTGATCTCTCACTGGAATGGTGTGCCCAGGGAGGTGGTGGAGTCTCCATCCCTGGAGGTGTTTAAGAGAAGACTCAATGAGGAGCTCAGTGACATGGTCTAGTTGGTCTAGCTGGTGGGGAGTTGGACTAGATGATCCTGAGGGTCCCTTCCAACTCAGAATAACCTGTGAACATCTTTTACCTACTCAAGTTAGGCCAGTAATTTTTGTTTATACTTAAATGTTTTAGAAAAAATTAAGAGATGGCTCTCCCGTGGCAGAATGATTTTTTAGCAACCTATTAATTCATTGGGCCTGAATACCATACTGGACATAAAATAGATGCCAGCTACAAAAGATCCAAAGACAAGCTGTACTGGTTTGATCCTGGCTGGATGCCACAGACTCACCAAACAATCACTTTCTCTCTTCCCCCTGCATATAAACAGGAGAACGAGGGAAAAAACACTGAAGGGTTTTGCTATGGCAGAGATAAGGACAATTAGAAATACCTTACTGTAACAGGTAAAACTAATTCCAAATTGGAGTAGTTATTTCTAACAAGATCAGGGCTTAAAATGATATCATAGATCTTTAAAGCACCATTCCCCATCCCTTCATCTCTTACAACAGATGCTACTCTTGCCCTTCCTCCAGAAGGCAGTGGGGCACAGGAGTAGGGGAACCAGTTATTCTCTGCTGCTGCTCAGGGGAGGAGGTGATTCTTCCCTGCATTCCGTGGGGTCCCCCCCACAAGAGAAAACCCTTCATGAACCTCTCCATCATTGGTGCATTCCCACAGGCAGCAGTTGTTCAAAACACTGCTGCCCATGGGTCACTCCACAGGGTGCAGTCCTTCAGTACAGACTGCTCCAGCATGGGTACCTTACTGAGGCACAGATCCTACCAAGAGAAGCTCTGCTCCAGCATGGACTCTCTTTCTCTCCATGGGCCACAGGTCTCTGTCCCACTCGGATGTGGGGCTTCACTGGACTGCAGCCTTCTTCCAGCATCTGCCTGCCTAGTGTGGATCTCTGCATCCCTGTGAACTTTCCATGGTCTACAGGGAGACATCCTGCTTCACCATGGCCTTTACCACAGGCTGCAAAGAGGCACCTGGAGCATCTCCTCTCCCTACTTCAGCACTGGCCTCTGTGTCTGCACTTGTTACATATTCTCACTCTGCTCTCCTATGGCAGCCATCATTGTCTCTTTCCCAAACATTTCATCTTCCTTCTTAAATATGTTGTCACAGAGGCATCTCCATTACTCCTGACTGGCCCTGGCCTTGGCCAGCAGCAGGTCCATCCAGGAGCTGGCTGGCATTGGATCTGCCAGCTACGAGGAAGGCTTCTAGCAACCTCTTGAAAAAAGGCCTCCCCCATAACCCAGCCACAGAAAAACCGAGTATGGATGCTCAACATGAAAATCTGAACAACGAACACCATGAACTTAACAGGCTGTCTTATGTGAAGATCTTGACCACTGTAACAAGTATTTTGACATATATTAATAATTCTTAGACAGGTGAAATCAACACTGTAAAGTACTAGACCTTAGCATGTTTTGTCTCAAACATTCCCGGTATTGCTACAGGAAAGGTGTGATTGAAGGAAAGCGTTCCACAAATGTAGGGCAGATCTTTTCTGAGTAAACTTTTTGCTCCACCTTGAAACTCATGCTCAGTCCCTCTCCATCTCCATCCCCAACTCATTTTCCGGAGAAGGGCTGACTGTGCCTGCATGAAAAAAACAATGAGAAAAATCTAGTTTACCTAAGAGCATGCACCAAGTCAACCATAAAAGGAAGTAAATGGGACCTCCTTTCCTTCTTTTTTCCTCTTTTTCTCTTTTGCTCTTATTGTTTGTCCCAGCTCCAGGCCATCCATATTGCAGGACTCACACAAGAGCTAAGGATGGATGATATTCTTTATTCTCTCTCTCCCCTTTGTCTTGTTTTCAACTGTTGCTTTGCATGGGCAAAGCAAGGTTATGGTATTGCATTCCATACCAAGTTTTGTTGCAGGAGGGCAGAACTTGTGGAGCAGTTTTGCGGCTTGTAAGCCAGCACCTGTGAAGAGTTTGTTGTGGGAGCTGGGAACTTATTGAAGTGTACTGTATTAAAAAGGTTTTGTTAGTCACCACTCTTGAGGAAGTGTATTGTAAGAATTTAAGGGCTTTTAGCAATAACTTTTCAGTCTAAATAGTGTGTTGGTTGCTGGCGTTAAGGTGACTATACAATAAAAGCATAAGAGTTCCCTGACATGTGATCCGGTGTCTTTGTTCAGCCTGATGATGATTTATAAGGAACATTGCATCCCCTTCCAATGGGTTGTGACAGTCACTATCTTGTATAACTAAGAGTTTACTTGAAGTCAAATATTTTAAAGATTGTGTAATAAAGAGAGAGCTGGGGTTGTTCAGTCT
>WEKX01012728.1:0-21371 GCA_013390025.1 Pitta sordida
CATATTGTCCTGCTTTGAAAATCCAGCATTTCATTGTCTGATTTACATAATTTTTTTCAAGGTGTCATATTCTCAGCACAGAGCTGAGTCTGAACATTGGAGAGAAAATGAAATAAAGTAGCAAGCCAATAATCAGGTGAAAAATACTGAAAACCGCACTCCATATTTTCTGTTCTGCCAGCAAAACTACAGTAAATCCACACCAAAGGGTAAAGTAGAGAAAAGGCTGCATAAATAGGTGAAAATTGTCCCCAGGCAATGTTCTGCTTGCCATCAACAACAAAAATTATCAAAAGAAAGAACACTTTTGAATGGTTCTATCCACAACTAACTTCCTCATTTTAGGTAATCCATTGACAAATAATCCCATATACTGAAGCCTGAAAAGGATCAATCACACAGAATCACAACACTGTACACTGTAGGAAAACATCGCCCCTGTTTGTGTCACTCAGCACAAACCTCCTGAACCAACATTCAAATAGGGAAGAGGAACACTGACACCAGGTAACGGGATACCCGGCACATTTACATCCCTCCACCTGCACTGCTCTCAATAGGAGAGCCAACAAAATCCCCCCCACCAGCAGCACCTCTATAAAGCTCCTCTTTCCATCCCTCACACACAGGGAACAGCAGCTCCTGACCCGTGCTCGGCACTGGTGCAACAGCCCCCTTGTCCAGCACAGCACTGCTCCCCAGCGCTAAGGATGGAAGCTTGTCACTCTGCGCAGCAATTCAATCTCACTTCTTATCGTGCCATGACTATGGTCATCATCAGCCTTGAATCATCTGCTGGCATGTGGATAAATGCCTTCATCGTTTGCGTGCTTTGCATGGGTTTGTTCAGAAACAAAACCTTGAACTCTAATGAGAAGTTCTTGCTGTTTCTGGGATGTTCCAGGTTTTCATATTTGTTTATCGCATGGGTGTATTTCTTTCTTACAATAATTTATCCCAAATATCTTTCTATTCACCCTATACTTCAATTACTTGTGTCTCTTCAATACTTGTTCAATTCTTCAGACTTGTTTGTGTCTGCTTGTCTTTATGTGTTTTATTGTGTAAAAATTGCCAATTTCAGGAACAGCTGCTTCATCTACCTGAAAGTCAAAATTGACAGAACTGTACCTTGGCTCTTGTTAGGGTCAGTGCTTTTCTCCCTGGTTATCAGCATCCTTACCTACGATGTCATTGGCAAAGCTCTCTGTAAAGACCTCAATTCTACCTGCAAGGGATGTATTTGGAAAGCAAATATCAGAATAGAGGAACACTTTTTTCCCGTTTTTATTGTAGCAGCCTTGTTGTCAGTCACTTCATTCATGACAGTCATCATTTCAGCCCTTCTCCTTCTCTTTTCCCTCTGGAGACACAAACGCCACATGCAGACAAACTCCATGAATGACCTCAGCATGGATGCCCACATCAGAGCCATGAAATCTATTCTCTCCTTCTTCATATTGTGTGGCATGAACTTTGTATTTTTGATCTTGATTCTGATTTATTCAATGATGAACCGAAGTCATGCGTTTATTCCTATTTATGTATTTCTGTATGCTTTTCCAGGTTTTCATTCCCTTATTTTGATTTTCAGCAATCCCAAATTTGAAAAGACAATGCTAAGGATTCTACAGTGTGTAAAGTGCAAGGTTTGCAGGAGGTAGGAACTGTACCAAAAGATGGAGCCCATTCAAAATATTGATATTTCATTATAAAACCAAATCACTTCATCTCAAATGCAACTCTCCTAGCAGTGTAAAAGGGAAAATTACTCCATCTTCATTGCTGAAGTAAGACTGTGTCATTAAAATACATTGAGTGAAATTAAAGTGAGTTAAGAAATTAAAATTCTCCTTGAATTTAGGCAATTCTTTGAGCAGTGGCAATATTATTGGCAATAATACAGCCTTTTGAACGTTGTATACATGATTGAGATACAAAAGGGCAAAAACAATATTGCCAAATTTCCTCAAATCATTGGGTATTTGATGATTGTAACAAATGAACTAAACCATAGTTTCGTTCTTATTTGGATTTACATTTCTTTCCTCTGTGGTGCTGTTCTTCGCAACATTATCCAGCTGTATCACTGGATGTCCAACAGTGGAGCTGGGCTGGGTGCACCTTGAGGGACTGCAGCCTATGGAGACACCACCCTGCAGCCGCCTGATCCTCAAGGACTGCAGCCCATGGCTGGGATCCACACTTGAGCAGGGGAACAGCGAGAGAGTTCCCTCACTGACGGAGCGGAGAAGAAAACTCCTTATGAACTGACTGTAACCCCCCTTGCCTGTCCCCTACACTGCTGACGAGAAGGACGTGGAGAAACTGGGAATATCAGAGTGAATTTTGGACTCTGAAGAAGAAGGGGGGAAGGGAAGGGGTTCTAGTTTTGTGCTTCTTCCTCATCACCCTACTTCCTGTTCAATAGGCAATAAAGTAAATCCATTTTACCCAATTCCGGTCTGTTTTCCTCATAATAGTAAGTGCCACTCGCTCGCTTGGGGACCTCCCATAGTTGCTGCCTTACACATTTTGGAGAGGTTACATGCTGGGGAAAGTTTATAAGATGGTGTCAATGGCTTTTTATAGCTTATTATTCCGCAGTGAGAAGCCGTGGGTGCTGGTGTTACCGCCATCACTTGAGGGCAAGAATGCACATACTCATCTCAGATTTCTCATAAGAAAGGAGAAAGAGAGGGATCCTGGGCAGGGAAGAGGGTCAGTCTCAACCACGCTCCAAAGGGAGAAATTCAGTTTCTCAGATCCCAGTGTATGTAAGATGTTCACAGGGGTCTAGGGCTATGGAAGATACAAAAAAAGAATTCAAAATATGTACGTAGGCCAAAGGACTCCTTCCTCTTCTTGAGTGGTGCTGGAGGGCATGTATTTCAATTAAAAGAAGATACCTGTATTTCAAGGATCTAATTCATATCAACGTGCTTTGAAAATCCAGCATTTCGTATTCTGATTTGTATCATTTTTTTTCAAGGTGTCAGATTCTCCACACAGAGCTGAGTCTGAACATTGGAGACAAAAAGAAATAAAGTAGCAAGCTAATAAACAGGTGAAAGCTCCACCATATTTTCTCTTTTGCCAGCAGAACTAGAGCAAATTCACACCAAATGGTAAAGTAGAGAAAAAGCTGTATAAGGAAATGAAAATTGTCTCAAGGCAATGCTTTGCCTTCCATCAACAACAACAATGAGCAAAACAAAGAATGCTTTTGAATGACTGTATTCAAAATTAACTTGATCATTGTAGATTAAAAAGGGACAGAAGAACAGAGAATCAGAAGACTGACAGGGATCAAACCTAGATCAGTCACAGAATCATAACACTCTTCACTGCAGAAAAACATCACCCCTGTTTGCGTCACCCAACACAGTCCTCCTGAACCAACATTCAAATATGGAAGAGCAACACTAACACCGGGTAACGGGATACCCAGCACATTTACATCCCTGCACCTGCCCTGCTCTCAAGAGGAACAGCACCAAAACCTCTTCCCTCCACCAGCAGCACCTCTATAAAGCTCCTCTTTCCATACCTTACACTCAGGGAACAGCAGCCACTGACCTGTGCTTGGTATTGGTGCAACAGCCCCCTTGTCCAGCACAGCACTGCTCCCCAGCTCAGAAAATGGAAGCTTGTCGCTCTCCAAGGCAAGTCAATGTCACTTCATTTGATGCAACAACAATGGTCATCATGACTCTCCAGGCATTTTCTGGCATGTGGATAAATGCTTTCATTGTTTCTGTGTTTTGCATGGGTTGGTTCAAAAAGAAAACCTTGAATTCTAATGAGAAGATTTTGATTTTCCTAGGATGCTGCAGGTTTTGCGATTTGTGCATCTCATGGGTATATTCCTTTCTTTCAATAATTTATCCCAAATACATTTATGTTCACCCCATACTTCAAATAGTTGTCTCTACTCAAAGCTTTTTTAATTATTCCAATCTGTGGTTTTCTGCCTCCCTTTGTGCTTTTTATTGTATAAAAATTGCTAATTTCAGGAACAGCTTCCTCATCTACCTAAAATTAAATATTGACAGAATTGTACCCTGGCTTTTGTTGGGGTCAGTGCTTCTCTCCATGGTTATTGGGATCCTTGTCTACGATATCACTGATAAACCACACTGCAACAACCATAATTCCACTGGACGTTTTTGGAAAGCAAGTATCAAAATGGATAAACATATTTTTCTTTCTTTTTTTCTCATTGGTTGTGGATACACTGCTTCATTCATGGCAGTCGTCATTCCTGCCCTTCTCCTTCTCTTTTCCCTCTGGAGATACAAACGCCACATGCAGACAAACACCATGAAGGACATCAGGATGGATGCCCATGTAAGAGCCATGAAATCCATTCTCTCCTTCTTCATAATGTACAGCATCAACTTTTTAGTTTTGATCTTGAAACTGGTTTATGCCACGAAGAAGGGAAATCCTGTGATGTTTCTCATCGTAGTATTTCAGTATGCTTTTCCTGGTGTTCATTCCCTTATTTTGATTTTCAGCAATCCCAAACTGGAAAAGAAACTCCTCAGGATTTTATCCTGTGTCAGATGCATGAGGTAGGAACTTCTGAAAATGCCGCTTGCAAGATGTTGATATTTCACTAAAGAAAAGAAGCAATTTAATCTCTATGGCAAATCTCCAGCAGTATAGATGATACAGATGTTCACTCTTCATCACTGAGGTTAAGAAGATACCATTAAAACAATTTGAACTAAAATAGTGCGGCTTAAATAAAGTATTTTCAACTACAATTTCCTTTAGGTAATTATTTGAGTTTAATTAGCGTCAGTAAAATATCATTTAGACCTGCGACATGGCCTGGATGCAAAAGGACAATAACAATACTGCAAACCCACCACAAGTACTCTGGTATTCAGCGATTGAAATTACTGAACCAAACCACAGGTTTTCTATGTTTTATTTTGCATTTCTTCCTGCTCTGGCTCTGTTCTAGTGTCATATGATGAGCTGTATCAGTGTCTGGCACTGGTTGATAACTGATGCGTGAACAGGTTGATCCCTGTCACTCCCCAGAGGAGGTCACTGATGTACAAACAGCGATGCAGGAATGGCCGTGGGGTGCACAGGTGGGTGCAGAGCCCACTGCCCTCACCAACACTGGGTGTCCTCTCTCCTTCACTTCCTGTCAGAGCGGGATTGCCCCGCTCTGTGTGACTGTTCTGCTGGCCTGCTTTTACTGGTAAATGAGATCACCTTTTCCTAAGAGAAGATGGCTCAGTAAAATACGCTGGAAATAGCGCTTTTGCTGGATCCAGGAAGAGCATGAGGAGGAAGGAGCAGAGGAGACACTATGTTATGAACTGACTGCAATCCCTATTCTCTTTCCCTCTGTGCTGCTGAGGGGGAGGAGGTAGAGAAGCTGGAAATGATAGAGTGAAGTTGAGCCTGGGATGAATAGGGGCCTTGGAGACATTGGGCTCTAGTTTTTTGTTCATTCCTCATAGTTCCTACTCTATTTTCAACAGGAAATAAATTCGGTTTACACAAGCTAAGTCTATTTTGTCGTGACAATAATGAGTGAGTGATCTCCATGTCTTTATCTTAACTCATGACCTTTTCCATCTTTTTTTCCACCCCTGTCCTGTGTATGGGTGAGAGTGAGGGAGCATTTAGGTGGGGGTGGGGCAGCTGCTCAAGGTCAACCCTCCACAGCAGGTCCTCTAAACATTAAAGAATTCCAGCATGAGTAGAGCAGAACCTGAATTGGTAATTTCTGTCCCCAGCTCAGAGTCAGATCTTAAGCATCTCACCTGGACACACCACCCCAGTGAAAAGCCTTGAAAGGACAGGCACCACCACACCTCCCTTCCTTCCCTGGTGTTGCTCTTGCACTTCATCCCATCACAGGACAGTCCCAAATGATTTCACAAGAAGACCCTGGAAGGTCCATCTTATTCCCTACAGCCCATGCAACACCATCCCTCACTACTTCACATACCACCAGACACAGCAGGCAAAACCAGCAACTTGCCAACGTCACCACACAATACAAGGCAGCTCCAGCAAACCCCACGGCAGATACCATCTGCCGTCTCCTTGAAAGCCAGAAAACATAACCCAGCACAGCCCCACTCAGTCTGGACCTGGAGAGGACTCGTTATCCATCAGCACAGCCCCAGTGCACAGCCCAGACGGAGAGATGCAGTGATGTGCCCAGCCCGGGGACGCTCTCACAGAAAGGATGTCAGAAATCAATGGGAGTGGCTGCTCAGTGCTGGCAGGGTATGAAAAACTGCTTTGTGTCACATTCCAAATTCTTACGATTGAGAATTGAAACAGTTAAAAATGCTTTTGCCATGGGAAATGTTGAGCAGCAAAGGCACATCTCAGGACTAGTTTCACAGCATTCCTAAGTGCAGAGATACAGAAATAGCTCTCTACAACTACCTGAAAGGGAGGTGTAGCCAGCTGGGTGTCGGTCTCTTCTCTCTGGCTACAAGTGATAGAACAAGAGGACACAGTCTTAAACTGCGTCAGGGGAGATTTAGACTCGACATTAGAAGGAACTTTTTCACAGAGAGGGTGATTTCTCAGTGGAATGGGCTGCCCAAAGAGGTGGTGGAGTCACCGTCCCTGGAGGTCTTTAAGAAAAGGTTGGATGATGTACTTGGGGACATGACCTAGATATTAGGGTAGTGTGTTATAGGTAGGATGGTGTGTTGGTAGTAGGATGGCAACAGGTTAGGTTAGGTTAGGTAACAGGTTTGACTAGATTAGATTAGGTAACAGGTGATAGGTTGGACTTGATGATCTGTAAGGTCTTTTCCAACCTTACAGATTCTGTGATTCTGTGATTCTGTGATCAGATAGCACTGCTGGAAATAAGGCAGTGCTCCAACACTCTTGGACCTCACAGCTCTCTGAAAAGCACTAAGGAGCAGCATGCTTTTTCCTTTTGTTGGGACAGGAATGGGAGATTCAAGCTGTTAGACCCATGTGTGTGGTGAAAGCTCTAAATCAATGTCACAACTTCAGTCAGAAGGAGAAACTATGTTCCACTACTGAGAAAAGAGAGGAAATACCAAAGGTTACAGTCACCTGTAGAGCCTCCTGGTTGATGCAGAACCAGAAGCAAACAAGGAACATCAGCAGAGCAAGCAGAACTACAGATGCTTTTGTGAATCAGATAGGAGCAAAACCATGTCCCTTCCTCACAATATGCATCACTGCTGGTCATAAGAATATTAAACATTCCAGTGATTTAGAGTACTGGTATATGCAAAAATATTCTGCAGGTTTTTTATATTTGAGATGTGATACAAAGAGACACACAGAAGGACAGAAGGTCTTTCTTGTTAAGGACATCGTTTATGGTATATCCCAAGAATTCATCCTTGTGGCCATCTCCTTCTCCCATTCACCCATATATCACCCTGAAGATCCACTTGAGATCTGCCAGTGCATGCCAGAGGCACCAAACAGGCAGGACAAACTACTGCTTCCCCTTTTTTTTCACATTCTTTGTTTGAACAGAGGTTGTGCAGCTCTCCCAAAAACATGGTGGGTTTCTCTGAAGCTCTTCTTTCTTGTGTTCCCAGTCTTCATCTCTCTGGTCTAAGGGGATGCCTTTCACTGCAGCTGTCCTGCGGTAGTTTCTGCTCTCCACCTCTGCTCTGGGAGAGAAAACAACAGTGAGCACAGGACAGTCACATCTCCGTTCATGAGGACCCTCTGATCAACACCTTGCTGTCAGCAACACCTGAGAAAACACTGCCATGTACCTTGCATGGTGCAGCCCCAACTTCTCCTCACAGAGACTCCCTGCACCCCACCACTGACAGGATCTGGACATGGAGATTCCAGGTATAAAATTTGTCCAAGAGAGGACAAATCTTTTCCTCCTACTGCAGAGCACTGGGGGGTTTTTTTGGCACTCAAGATTTATAAAGCTCTATCAGAAACATCATCAAATACCGGGGAAAAATTCCTTTTTTTCTGTAATAGAACAGCTCTGACACATCAGTTCAATGCTGGCCCTGCTGAGGGCACAGACCAAAGCCAGTGGCTCCACACTGAGAAGCTTCATCAAGTGGCCTTTCTATATAATCTAATGACAGAATTGTTCAGTTTGGAAGGGACCTTAAACACCATCTAGTTCCAAGCCTCTGCCATGGGCAGGAACATCTTCCCCTAGACCAGGTTGCTCAGAGCCCCATCCAGCCTGGCTTTAATCACTTCCAGGGATGGGGCAGCCACATCTTCTCTGGGCAACGAGTTCCAGTGTCTCACCACCCTCACAATGAAGAATTTCTTAATATCTAATCTAACCCTACCTCCCTAGGTCATTCCCCCTTGCCCTCTCTCCCCATGTCCTTGTCTAAAGTCGCTTCCTACCTCTCTTATGGGCTCCCCTCAAGTACTCTAGGTGCTTGAAGATCTCCTCACAGCCCATGTTTGGGAGAGATGCTCGATGCCCCGAGCCTGCTGGTATTTAACAGGCATGTAGAAAATACCCTTAATAACATGATTTAAGTTTCGGCCAACACCGAAATGATCAGGACATAGTACAAAATGACTGTGGCAGGTCCCTTCCAACTGAACTATCCTATTCTCTTCTACTATGTATCTGCTACCAAGTGCAAGAAACATCTTTCTGCAGACCTTTAAATGTATGTATCTATACACACATGAGTATACATCTAAGTATACTCATGAGTATATATCTAAGCTCTGGGCTTAGATAGCAGGAGCCTTGGCGCAGGTTCAACAGCTGACACTTTGCAGAGAGGCTGGCAGCAGACACAGGCTGTTTGTCTCTCTGCCAGCTCAGCCCCATCCTTGGCAGCCCTCACAGCAACCAGGGTAAAGCCCTTCTCATGCAAAACAAATCTAATGCAAAATATGTGTTTGTTATTCAGAAGCAGCTGTTTTGAAGGCTGTTTCCTAATCTTTGCATGTCCATGCAAACCTCAGTGAGTGGTATGGATGCTTGGTGGCAGAATATTCTGAATATTTGTATACTAACAATATTTACATCTCGATATATGTAATATTTCCTTTTGGATGCAAACAGTCCTCAGTACAGGAGCAGTGGCCCAGCCCAGGCAGTTCATGCAGCTGGCAACACCTGGGGACAGACACACAGCACTCAAGGGTCATGGCAGTGCTAAAGGGGGCTAAATTAGGATTTAGGAAGGACTTGGATGTTCATAGCCCTGTTTAGATTTGCACATCAGCTCTGCATTTGGCACAGACTCCCAGACTTAAAAATTTTTAAGCTACATTTTCTCTGGTTTTGCATGACAAGCAAATATCCCAAACTGGCAGGGATGCTCTGTAAAAAACTACTCCTCGTTTATATACTGTGGACACCGTGAGTGGAGGGCAGACCTGCTCTGTGCTGTGCAGCATGACGTGCAGGCACACACTTAATTCTTTGTCTGCAGCACACGCTGGTACTGCCCAGCTCCTGTTGGAGCTGCTGACACTGCCTGACCACCTCTTGGACCTTCTGCACATCTGAAGAAGCAAAAGGTAGTCAAAAATACAGTACAAATGACAGCCATTCCCATCCCAAGTTTGCTGACATGAGGAGGCGAAGTCATTGTGTGACGGGGAAGGCAACCACTGCAGTTGCAAATTTTAGTGGTTGGGCTAAAAAAAGTGTCCCTGGGTCCCAAAAATAAACTCTTGGCCACCCACAAGATGTGTTACGGCTGTGAGGTGATCACACAGCCTCTGTGTGTCTTACAAAATGTCCTAGGCATGGGCATTCAAAGCCTCTTCCCAGTTACGAAGTTCTCCCAGCTATGCTCCAAGCTGAGCCATGCAGCTGTGGAGTGAGTCAGGTCAGCACTTGGCTCTGAAAGGAAAATTTTTTATCTTAAATCAGTCATTCACCTCAGAAAACCCTTCAACAGCTACCTGAATTGCCCTAGGCTGTTGCTAAGGTTTCTCAGACCATGATGTCAATCATGTCAATTAACCTGTCAATTTAGAGCCACTTTTGCCAGTCCCAGGGAATTGCCCTTCAGTGTCATCCAAGCAAGAAGACCAGATACTTCTGTGTGGAAGGAAGGTGATGAATAGTGAGGGCTGGCAGCATGTCATCACCAAAAAGAGTGAGGTCTTAGCTCTAACCATTCCTGGAAGTGTTCAAGGCCAAGCTGGATGGGGCTTTGAGCAACCTGGTCTAGTGGAAGACGACCCTGCTCACAGTGGGGACTTGGAATGAAATAGTCTTTAAGGTCCCTCCCAAAAATTCTGATATTCTATGATTCTGTGCTGGGTGGGCAGCTAAAATGCAAAGGTTCCAACAGCTTCCATAATAGCCAGAGCTCAGAAGCTGGAACCTGTGGCTCCCCTAGAGGTTTTTTGGCTCTGTACAGGGATTTTACAGTTTGTTTGTCTTTTCCTAGGGAAGCACACTGATGCTGCATGAAGATAAAAACTAGGCAAGGAGCATTTCAGCAGGAGCCAGCAAGCTGTAGAAGTACAGCAAAAGGGCAGCAGTACCTACAGAAAGGTTTATGTGGACTAATGAAAAGTGGCACTTGGTAGGCACTGGTCTCCTCAGACATTTGCCCAGTCACTGCAAATGATTTTGACCTTGGCAGCTCTGGCAAACTGGAAACTTTAAGTTAAATGTGCATCGATAAAAAAAGAACCAAAGCAGTCTTGAGAATGTGTCAGTGGTAAAAGAGATGCCAGTGAAGGAAAACAGTGGGATTGTAAATTCACCCAGAAAAAACTAGGGGAGAAAAAGCTTTTGGGAACTCTCAGGGAACCCTTTAAAAGCATCTCTCTCATAGCACGTGGTGCCACAGCACTAACTTTAAACAATTAAGACAATAAGGAGTTTCCCAAAATTTGGAAGTAGTATGTGGCCATCCTATTAATGGATCACATTTTCAATATAAGAAAAGCCAGATGATATACATATATAGATATACACATAAAATTGCGGAAGAGCTGTTCTTAAACAATTCAACCAGTGTACTCAGTGATCAACACTCTAAAGGGTTAATATCTGTCAGCTGTTGCTCTCATTTCTGTTGCTTAACAATCTCTCTGTAATATCTTTACAAAAACAATGATGTCAGGAAGTGGTAAGGAGCTTGAAAACATACGAGCTTGAAAACATACCAAGGCAAACCACAGGAGGCAGTGGAATAAGAGAATTTCTTCACAATGGCTTCCCCCCCGTGACAGACCAGTGTTTGCTTATCTACTACTGCTCTGTGTGATGGTTTTAACAGGCTTTAGGTGGACAGATAAGTAATACATGGTGTTTGTACTGTTTACAGAGCAGTTAATTTCATTTTCATTGCTGGAGCTGCTGCAGCGGGACCTGCCATCAATACTCACTTTTCCAAGAACTGGGAGCAGTCCTGGTGACCATAGATCTCCGCAAGCCTTTTGGGAGTGTCACCGAAGAGGTCGGCTGCATCCATGGCAGCGTGCAGGGAGTGAAGGGTACGAAGCACCCTCAGACTCCCCGTCTCAGCAGCAAAGTGAGCCGCCGTCCAGCCCACGTCGCTCCGTAGGCAATGCCGGGCGCCGTGATCCACCAGGAGCTTGACCAGATCCCATCGCCCTTGAGGTGGGCAGCAAAACCAGGAGAGAAGATGCAACTGCGTTAGAACTTACACCTTCAGGATGCAGAGGACTGTCACACGCGTTCGATTGTAACTCCCTGAGTCGTGGGTTTTACTCATGACCTGACCATTTGTTTTATTGTATAAATGATACCCAGTAGAAAAGGCTGTTTACTTTTTCCCAGTGGTGGGATTGTAAATTAACCCAGAAAAACCCAGCAGAGAAAAAGCTTTCGGGAGCTGTTTTCTTTTTCCCAAGCCAGACTGTTTCCAGAAGAATTTTTCAACAAAAGCAGCAGTTAGATCAAAGCTTTTGCTTTCTAATCTCTGAACAGCATATCTCAATTGGTTATTGACCAAATGGTTATTCCATTGCTTTGTTTTGGTTTTTAGTTCCATGCAAAATAAAATTTAAACATTAAGAATGGGAAAACCTGTAAACAGCTTTACTGAAACAAAGGTTTGTTGGATAGGAACTAGAGAAATTACTTGTTTTCATTCACTTTCACATTTTATAACCCGTGAAATTGCTTAGAGAAGCAAAAACATTTATTTATACCCCACTTCACAGATTCACAGATTCGCAGATTGTTGTGAGTTGGAAGGGACCCACAAGGATCATCGAGTCCAACTCTTAATGCCTTGACTCACAATGCCTTGACTTAGCTAGGTCACTTCCAGACCACGTCAGACTCTCATAATCATCTTCTTAGGTAGCTCAGTCCCCTTTGTTGAAGCTTAAATGAGTAATAATCCATTGGGGCAAAAGAAAAACATGGTCTCTAAGTGTAAACCGGCAAATCACCCACTCGGTTTCTGCACAAAGACAGATGCCATGACGTGAGATCCCTGCGTTTAACAAACTTGGTAGTGCAGATGAGTAGAGGTCTAGTTTCCCATTTTACACTGTGTACAATTATATATTGTTCGTTATTGCACCAACTTTGGGGGGAGTTGCAAAGGGATATTTGACTTCGACACTTCTGAAGGTGAAGAACTAAATGGGAGCTGCAAACAGCTCTGGTCCTGCATTGTTCATTCAAGCAGATGAGAAAAAGGGAGAGCAACATAAAACACAGTTATTATTTTGTTCTGTTTGGTTTGATATATACCTGATACAAATACAGTGAGTTTGACTTTCTGCTCATTCCCACAGGCGTACATGGGAAATAACTCCTCTGCACAGTATGGGCTCACCTTTTAGAAAAATAGTGTGGGGGGAAAGCAGCCATGCTTTATGTACATATCATACAAATTGCAAATTTTCATGTGATGGAACTAAAACAGCTAAAAATCATTTCAATGGTAATACCACAAACTATTTTACAGGCAAAGTTCCCATTTAACTTGGTATTTTTATCTTTTTTTTTTTGCTCATTAAGGACAAAATTATCAGACACAAGCTGTGCTTATTTCCAGTATAGATATAATTACAATCAATACCACCTTTTATGATGCTGGTTTGCAGAGGTAACAGAGCAGGGGGTACCCTCACCTGTGGCAGCAGCCCAGTGCAGCGGGGTCCTGTCATGCCAGTCGACATCCTTGTGGTTTGGGTCGCAGCGTCCTGTCTTCAAAATCTTTTCCACCAGTTCGTAGTCCCCCAAAGCCACGGCTTCATGGAGCTCTGTCATGCTGCACACTTCAGAAAGGTGCCTGGTAACAGAGCGACAAGTGTTTAGTGGGTGTTCACTGATGTATCAGCTCCTCTCAGAGCAATTTTAACAGATCAAGCAGCACCTGGATTCAAAATGAGACAGGCACTGTGAGAAAACAGGATTTATCCAAAAAGAATGGAAAAGGAATGCGAGATTAAAAAAATTATAATAATTTATCTTTCAACCGGTGATCACACACTGATGGTGACATTTGATCTGTAGTCATGGAAATCTCAAGCAAATTGCAGCCCTCTATATGAAGGACATGTAGTGTTTCTGAGGGAAGTTGCTGCTAAAATCCAGCTCAGGGTGAGCATTTGCCACGTCTGTTGTGCTCACTAACCACGGAAACAGGCTCCTCCCTTGTCAGTGCTGCAGATCTGTTACTGGTAGTATTTTACTGCAAAACAGAAACATCTGTGCAAGTATCCTCTGATGTTCTTTAATGCAATTAATAGTAAGGGATGATAATAATAATAATAATAATAATAATAATAATAATAATAATAATAAAACTTAGAGATGGGCAGATAGTGATAGGCCAACGGGGGACGGTCTTAAACTAAAAGAGGAGAGATTTAGATTAGATGTTAGGAAGAAATTCTTGACTGTGAGGGTGGTGAGGCCATGCCACAGGGTACCCAGAGAAGCTGTGGCTGCCCAGTCCTTGGAAGTGTTCAAGGCCAGCTTGGACAGGGCTTGAAGTAACCTGTGATAGCAGAAGGTGTCCCTGCCCATGGCAGAGGGGTGGATCATTTTTAAGGTCCCTTCCAACCCAGGCCACTCTATGATTCTAGGAAATAATTGAGCTATGGCATGTTGCTGAAAATTTTCATCCACAGTCCAATAAAACAGACCCCCGTCAGGCAGATCTTCAGCCTGTGCAAGGCTTTGGATTTCAATAATTATACCTGTACTAAGGGGTATTTCCCAGCTGCTTTGCTGACAGGGAATTTAAGCAGATTGCAAAGATCACTGGGCTACATCATCATCCTGAGAATGGAAACTGCAGTATTTTCTCCAGTCTGGTCAAATAAATGGGAGAAAACTTTTATATTCCCATATTAATATCTGGTCTTGAGTTAATTAGTCTTGTCACTCTTATAAACCACAGGCATTTTAGGATTTGCTCCAGCTTCATTTACTTCATGGAGGAATCTTCACAACTTTGTAAAGAATATGATTTTCATGTTCAGCATGCTGAAAACAACCAACACTGAAGCTTACAAAGGCTGATTGTGAAGGAAGGTTTGCAATTCTAGGGGCTACATCCTGAAGCCAGAAGTAGATGGGGCCATCTCCCTGCTCCCAACTCTCATAAACATCCCAACCACACCCCAAATCCAGGCTGTAAGGACACAGAATCATCACTGCCCTGCTTTCTTGTAAGAAAAAGAAAAAGATTAGATACAAAGGTCAGAGGGATTCACAGCCTGTTTCAGACTTAGGTGGTTGGACTGTGTAGACAACATCCAAAAGAAAGACCCATACTTGTCTTCTACTGAGTTTGACACCTGCAAATAAATTTTGGAGCTCCTAGTGGACCATGGAAGTATCAGCTTTGACATGTCTCTGTTACTTCAACCACTCATGCTCTGCTTCCTCCTCCTCATTGCCTCTCACTAACCCTGAAGAACCTGTTCCTTTAGATTAAGCAAAAATATACTGAGTTGTCCCCCAAGCCATATCCAGAAAATGTTACACTTAAATAAATCCAGCCCATCACAGAAATGAGGGCTTGACAAAAGTACAGGAAAAAACACACACTTGGACCTTTTCATATGCCTTTCTTCTACTTTTCCAGCTTCAGAACATACCCACACACAAATACAGGAAGGGAGAGGAAGACAAGAAGACACTGATCCCACCGCAGGACCCCACCAGCTCTCACGGGGGACAGTCCATGGGATAGCATCTGAAGTGATTTAGGCCCATAACTCCCCTGCTGCTTTCTTTTGCTAGCCTTGAAGCTCATATGGCCATTTCATTGCTGTCGCACTCTCATAAAATTAATCTTTTATTACTGGTGCCGGTTTTAGGGTTAATTCCCTGAATTCAGCGTTATCAAGGCTGTGCAAAGGGGAGTGAGTGCAGATCTGCCCCGTCAGTGCTCAATCCGCCTTAAACCGCTGCAGAAGCTGCACTCAAAAGTGAGACACGCTTCCCTGGAGCGTGGGTACCCGCTTCTCACAAGGCCAGAGGAAAATACATTTGGATTTTTACGGAGCGACCTCCTGCCAAGGCACAGCGATCCCCCGCCGCAGGTCCCCCCCCTCCTCGCCCAGCCACAGCCCCNTTGGATTTTTACGGAGCGACCTCCTGCCCAAGCACAGCGGGGCAGGTCCCCCCCTCCTCGCCCAGCCACAGCCCCTCTACGGGATGTTGCAACTCCTCCAAGGGGAGTTTTCTCGCGGGGCTCCCGGTGCTTGGCACAGCCCCACGCCGCCGCACTCAGCAGCAGCACCGGGAGCCCCAGGAACCATCCGCGGTCCCGTCCCTGCCATAGCGGCACAGCCCCGCACCCCGGCAGCCGCGGGGTCCGCCGGGACGGGCAGTCTTTTGTCGGGGATGGCTCCATGCCAGAAACTTGTTTCCCAGGCCCAGGGTAGGTTTCTCGCAGAAAGATTGTCTCAGCTGAACACTAAGGCAAAGTTTGGTCCCTCCCCTTCGGGGAGAGCCCGGCAGTCGCTCTGCCTGCCAGACAGACGTCCTCCCGTGGGAACGGCCGCCGCTCTCCCGGCTCCTGGGGACCGCGGGTGGCCATCCCGCTCCTCCGGCCAGCGGGACGGCAGCGGAGGACAGCCAGGACACCGCACGCCAGGTACGAGAAGCACCGGGCGCTGCTAAAGAGAAAAGAAAAAAAAAATGTTCTGGGGAGGAGCAATGGTGACGCGAGAGGGGAGTTTAGGGAGCTGGGTAATTTGTGCGCAGCCCCTCCGCACGGGTTGTCAGCGCTCCCGCTTCCTGGCTTCAGCCTGCTCTGACAGAATGTCCCCAATGCTCGAGGGATCGCGCTCCTCCGCTTGCTCCCGTCCAGCCCCAGATCCCTGCGGAGGGCTGGGATCCACTCGGGATAAATCGCGGGGGGGTGACAGTGGACGTGTCCCTCGGCCGCTGTGTTTGCGGCAGAGTTTTCTGGTGGGGCAGAATAACCCACCTCCTGCCACGGCCGTGCCCGGCATGGGGATGGGAAGCGGCAGTGCCAGGCTGCAGCAGGGGAAACTCAAAACTACACGGAAGGGGAAAAAGAAATAATTCACAGCGTGGGCGGTTAAATTCTGCTCCAGGCACTGAGACGCGCAGACCCGAGGCAGCACCGTGCGAGCCTTGCTTTGAGCAGGGGCTTGGGCTCAGTGACCTCCAGTGTCCTTGCCCACCAAAATACTTCTGGGAGGGTGAGAGGTGTGCAGAGCAGGAGGTTTTGGGTGCTCTGGCTGCACAGCATTCACCTTCCCCAAACCAAACATCCCAATACCAGCACTGGACCCTGTGCCCCAGCTGCTGTTGGAGCTGGTGGGAAGAGAGATGGTGGGTTTAGGATGTGGTTTGCCTGGTGTGATTTAAGCCCGATGAGCTCAGATCCAAGGGTGAGGTGGTGGACTGAAACGTCAGCCAGACGGACCTGCTGGGACAGCCTGGCTGTACTTTACCCTGTGACACAACCATCTGAGCCTCTCCAGGAGCAGCAGGTGTAGGGACCAGGGGCGGTGGTGCTGCCTGGGCTTGCATTTACCAATCCCACTAACATGCGATTCTCTGCCTGCTGCGAGTGAAACATTCTCTTCAAAATACCAGGGAGGAAGGGACTGTTCTGCAGCAGAGTCTTGCTTGCAGAGAAGTGAGAGGGGACTTTCCCACTGTGGGACATACACTTGGATTTAACTCTTGGATCCAGAAACTCCACCGTTTATTAAGACTGGACCCAAGTGCATCCCCCTGCTGACAGCAGAGCTGCTTCCCACTGCTTACAGACGACATCCCCATGTCCCAGCCACACAGCAGACAGGTTTCCCAGCACCCAAGTCCTGCTGCAGGCCCAAGCCAGCAAGCAAAGGGTAATGAGTGCTTAAAAAGGGGTATTTAAAAGTAGGGACAAGAGCCGGGGCTCTCAAGTGAATGCTGTCATTGTGCTTAGGTGTGCTTTTCCCCCCAGACCTTGTGAATGGTGAAATGTTTTGGTATCTGGGGTAGGGTGATAAGGAATGGCTCTTTGGTTCAATCTCCAGCGCCAAGTCAGGCAGGGGACGAACTTAAAACAATCAGAGCTCAGGAAGGGGACAGTGACACCTTCAACTGCTGTGGAATCTCTGACTGGGGAGTGCTGCTGAGATTAGTATGGGAAAGTGCCCTGAGAGGAAGCTGTGATGCTGTGGCCTAATGTAAGATGCAGGGCCATTACCTGAAAACTTGGGAATTGCCCAGCTCCACCTTTCAGTCTCAATTTCTCATCTTGTGAAGGGGGATGTAAGTACTTACTATTCTTCCCCTGCTTCTGTGCTCATGTTGATTCACTGTCACTGAATTACTGAGGTCAGCACTAACCCACACCAGTATGTCCGATGCAAGTAGCCTTGAAAACATGCAGCATGCCTGTTTACTGGGAAATTAAGTGGCTCAGATCAGTGAAAACCCCCCACACATTAGCATTTCAGTGACAGCCTCAGCCTTTTGCGCTCTGCAACACAAAAGGCTTCAGTGTGAAGGACTCTTTCCTTCAGCTCCCTCACATTCCTCAGGCTCTGCCCCCCTGCTTTGGCAGCCTTCAAAAAATCCAAGGTCGAGGAAGAAAAAAAAAAAGAGAAGGAAAAAACCAAACAAAACCCAACCAAAATCAAACTAAAATCTCCCTTCTCACTGCCCACTATCCAACTGAGAGTTCCTGCCTTGGAACTGCTCACCATTTGCCAATGGCTTTCACACTTCCCAGACCGACCTGCAGCCCCTTCCTCTCTTGCTGGAGGAGCTGGCACCTCCACAGCCCTCAGCTGCTGGGACAGACGCTTGTGGAGGTGGGAGTGACCAGGTTTTGTCAGGCATGTAGAGAGCTTGCCCCGACACCAGCACCACCGTTCTGTCCTCCACCAGCAACTTCCCACAAGTTTCATGGGGATTTTGTGCCACCTGGGGAACACCAAATCCACTTCAGGAGGTGCATGGAAGCAGCACAGTGACACCACGACCCCATCCTGCCACTCTCACATGCATAAGCTCCCCTGCTGCAAATCCCTGGAGCGCTGGAGAGTTAGCAGCATCTGTCCCAAAAAGTTGTCGTGCTGGACCATCTCCTCATGCCAGTTCACAGAGACCCATGGAAGCTGGTGCCAATTTACAATGACATTGGATCCAGCCTTGGGATTTAAAAAAAAAAAGCCTCCATGTTTATCCAAGTGCTGGGAAGGGCTGTCAGAGCTGCTTCCTGTGCCCTTTCAATCCCTGGCTCCGGAACCGCTGCGGGAGCTGCCCAGCAGCAGCCACAGCACATCAGCTCTGACAAACAAACTCAAACCCACAAACTGAAGGCAAAACCACGATAAGACATGAGGAAGCCATCATCTCCCTGGCTGCATTGTGTGCCCACCAGCAGGAATTTGGGCGTGCTGCTGGAACTTCTCTTTTACCTGTTTATCGCACTTGAAGTGGATCCAGCTCAAGACTCCAGCTGTTAAAAACTCAGGAGCAGGACACTCATATCATATAAGAGGACACAGTCTTAAACTGCGTCAGGGGAGATTTAGACTCGACATTAGAAGGAACTTTTTCACAGAGAGGGTGATCTCTCACTGGAATGGGCTGCCCAAGGAGGTGGTGGAGTCACCGTCCCTAGAGGTCTTTAAGAAAAGGTTGGATGATGTACTTGGTGGCATGACCTAGATATTAGGGTAGTGTGTTATAGGTAGGATGGTGTGTTGGTAGCAGGATGGCAACAGGTCAGGTAACAGGTTTGGCTAGGTTAGGTAATAAGTGATAGGTTGGACTTGATGACCTTTATGGTCTTTTCCAACCTTACTGATTCTGTGATCAGGGCTCAGCTACTGTACAACCAGAACAGCTGTGAAATTCCAGGCTTAAAACGCACACAGACATATAAACCCACAGCCTGGTTTCTTAGAGAACGTAAGAATTTGATTTCCAATCCCACAGGGGTGATGGGTGCTGTTATATCCCACGGGATTTATTTCTGGGGAGATCAATTCCTGCTGCTTAACAGCCTGCTGGGGTCTAGGTCTCTCTCTTCTGCTGCAAATTCTGGAGGTGCACTGATGAATCATGAAAAGTCAATTTAATACAAAAAGAATGAGCTGATGATGTAGACTGCAGAGGGTGACAGGTTGGAGGTTTCATGCTTCCTTTCCTCCTGTTCCTTCAAGGGCTGGACACTGGGCAGAGCAACAGTTTAGCATCTGAGTAGTAAAACGCCCTGCACAGTCACTGTGTTGTTATTCAAATTCCTCCAGAAGAGTAAAGAGCAAACCCACCATTTTTACCTGCACCTGAATTAGGCATCTTCTGAATTTTCCAGGAAATCATGACATTGTTCTAGAGGAAAGCTAGAAAGGTGTTTAAGTCAGGCTTCAGGTATGAAAAGCCTTTTCAATTTGTGCTTACCATAAGCAAGGTGCATTTGGGTTCCTTAGTATCTATTACTGCTTTAAAAATGAATGTTCTTCTGCTGCTTTATGAGATGTGTAGAAAATTTAAAATTTGGTTTGACTTTTACAAAACAGCCATATCTGATGACAGTTTCTGATACATCCACAACACCCCTCACCTAAACATCCTTCCTGGTCAGAAAAGCCACACTAAAGTATCCAGACCCAGAGCTTCAGTGGCTGAACTCCAGCCTTTTGGATTTGAGATTCAGTCACAACTCCACTCCTAAACCTACTGCCAAATCTTTTCATAGCCCTGGGTAACAGAAAACAAGCATTTCTAACAAGAAAAGCGCTTTAGAATTCAGTAATAGCCTTGCACCTATCAAAAAAAGAAAAGGTTATGTAAGTTACATAAAAGGTGTTAAACTGAAGTTCTACAAAATGACAAACGGACCGTACAAGAGTAACTAAAAATCAGGAAAAAAAAACCCTTTTAGAGAAACTGTATCATAGAACAGTCCACACATTTCTCCACCAACTTAAAAAACAGTTTTATTTTTGTTTTTCTGCATTTTTATCAAAGGCAAACAAAGTTCCAAACAGCCTCAGAAAGCTGGATGTTCCCCGCAGGTACCAATTTTTGTCTGGCTAATGTGCTAAATGCAAAAGTTCCTCTCAGATTTCCAGTCAGGAAATCTGGTTAGGTCTGCTTTCACTCCAGTGCCTCCCCAGTTACATCCTGCTCCATAAATGATGCCTAATTGTCAGCTGGAGCCCTACACAGCAAAGACAAATGAACTCTGAGCATCAAACTTCTCTTTACAACTCACATAAAGTTGGCTTTTTTTCCTAATTCTTAATTATTTTTTAATTTGCCCAAAACTTCAACAGTTCCAGAAACATAGCATCTGTCCTCCTTGTTTACTGCTGACTCCCAACAACCCCCGCATTTCCTCCATGTACATGTTCCTTGGTATCCAGGGAACACCCTTCTAGAAGCAGCAACTCTGGTTCCTGTACATCCAACAGCTGAAGGAGAAATCAGCAGGGCAACATCTTCGAAAAAGAGCAGCAAAGCTGCCCAACTTAGCCTTGAAACAACCACTCGGCCAGGCTTAAACCCCCGTCCAGCAGCACCTTTTAACTGCCCAGCACGTAAACTTGGCCGCATCCTCTCCTGTAACCAAGCAGACACTTTTGCTTCATGGGATCTAAGGATGATGGAGCTGGGCTATAAGCAAGATGGAGCTGGATTGTTGGGGATGACGATGGAGCTGGGCATGCCAGAGCTGCTGGTGGATGTGGGACCCTGGGATGACAATGGAGCTGGGCATGCCAGAGCTGCTGGAGGATGTGGGACCCTGGGATGACGATGGAGCTGGGCATGCCAGAGCTGCTGATGGATGTGGGACCCTGGGATGATGATGGAGCTGGACATGCCAGAGCTGCTGGTGGATGTGGGACCCTGGGATGATGATGGAGCTGGACATGCCAGAGCTGCTGGAGGATGTGGGACCCTGGGATGACGACGGAGCTGGGCA